>JAPWLS010002336.1:0-95879 GCA_028551675.1 Tineola bisselliella
TAATAGTATAATATAAGAAAAAATCTAATGGGAAGTATGAAACTATGTCTTATTTTTCATCGATCGGTCGATATTAGGTTTGATCGAAGAGATTTGAAGTCTTCTATCAAGTTCGGCGTATTATTCTTGCAGAGCCCCCACAAAGGCTTTACGAAGCCCCAGGGCTCCGCGGAGCACACTTCGAGTATGGCTATCCTAAACAGTTCTATTTGAAGTTAGAATGTACGATTCTGAATATCGAGTTAAGTTTATATTTAAGTTGTATGGTATAAAAACAGCAATTTGCTGTTTTATTACAAGTCTGATTGCTGTTTTTGATTCTATGCTATACTAGATGCTCCAAAATCATATATGGTATATACATACATACATACAGTGAGTTTATGTTATTAGAAGAAAATATTTTATTAGTATATATAAAAGTTTGACAATGAAAAATTTTGGGTATAAGATCCGATCTGCTTTTTTTTTATTGTTGATAGTTTTTTCGCTTTTTTTTTTTTTGTGTTTTTCTAATAATAAAGTTTTGTCTGCCAGACCATGGGAAGCATTTACATATGAAATTAGGTGCGGTCACACACACGCAGCAATGTAGTCACGGAATTATCAAAATAAGCCGTGTTTCTGTTATTTTTTCGAATGTAATTAGCGTTTTATCTTTACGCTTATAATCCCTCTAGTTAGGTATAAGCAGAGGTTTGGATTAATTTTAATTTATTACGCGCTATATTCGTCTGAAATGAAATGAAATGAAATTCGTTTATTAGCATAGGCACTAAAGGCGTGCGCTTGCTCATCGTTAGACTCTACAATGGCTTCGGAAAGGCGTATGACGAGAAGAAGACCACAAGAAACTCGTCAATCACAGCCTGTACATAAAATAATTATCAAAAAAAAAAAAAGGATTTTCATTCAGAAAAAAAAGTAAATAACATTATAATGTCTACTATATATTTACAGGCAGTCCATTTAGTGATGCAAAACGTTGAACTATATTAGACCACACAATGTTATGTTCAAAATACAGACATAAAATATTATACAAGCGGGTTTTAAATAAGACTAGTGCCATCTAGTGGTAAAATTAAACACTAGTATAGTCTGAGTATCTTTTTTTAGTATTTTTTATGATATATAAGCGTGGCTATAAATTGTTTTGAATCAAATCCAAAAATTTTTAGACTGTTATTTAACTTATTAATTGTTATTTATTTTGTACATATGTCTTATATTTATACCTCCGTTTATTCTACTCCGTATTAGTATAATACATAATATATATTATTTGTACCTCCGTCCATTAACCTCCGCATTATTTTTGAACTTAAAGTTGTCTGGAAAAGATCTTTTTGTAGCAATGAGGCTATATACTAAGTATCTGTTTTTTTCTGTAATAATAACTAAACTAAAGAAATTTAAAACTGTACAGTTAATGCGTCAAAAGCGGACTTAAGAATAAGGGAGCAAATTCACGCCTCAATACCCAACCGTTGAGGGTAGACACTAAATTAGGGTAATTAGATTAATGTAAAGAAGTACATTGTCACAAGCAAAATTAAAAAGGCAGATGTTTTCAGATATAATCTAATCTATGTATTATAATTAGGAAGGCACCCAAGTATTTTATGGTCACACTAAAACCTAACCCTATCTAATCTACATTGTTTGGGTACAGTAAAACACCTTTACTGTGGTAAGAATGATGTGGGTTATATGTCTGGGGGTAGTTGTAACTTTCAAATGTTAGCCGGGTTTACTTAGGTCGGTTAGCGGAGATGATTGTCTTTATCGTAGCAGTTGTTTCCACTCATCAACTAAGGATTGAGCTTGACCTTAGAATCAGGAATACATTGGTTAAATTTTTATTTTTTTATTTATTTACTTTTAGTAAATGGGCTCCAATAGAGCGCTTTTACTCGTCAATATAAATATAAATGAAATAAATTTATTAATTTAATAATTATCAATTTGAATTAGCTGCTGTATAGGGGCATTGTCATCCTATTGTACACCTAAGGGTAAACATAAAATGACATTGGTTATGTCCAAGCTTTTTTATCAGTAAGATCTTCATCTAAAGTGTAATAGTAAGATATTCATCTAACGTGTAATAAATGAATGAATCGTTATAATGACTAGTGGAATACACTAACCGATGACCCGGTCGATATCATACGGGAGCTCGTCGCGGTGTATGTCTGTTTTTAACAACTAGTAGACTACAATTTTTTTACAGATCATGATCAGACCCAGAACTAGAATTCTGTACTATAATCATCAGAACAAGGATTACACAAACTTACAAAAATCAAGAAATATATTATATTTAACTTTTAAACATGGACGTTCTTTTCTCACGCTATATTTCAAGGTCAAATTAATGAAATGATATCTTATATACAGTAATGCCCCGCTTTACGCGAGGGATACGTTCCGGAAAAAATTGCGTTAACTGAAATTCCCGCGACCATAGAGAAGTTGATGACTACATTATGTTTATACGCACTCTTTCGCGTAATGCGGGGCAATTGAGCGCGAAATTTGAATAGTAAACCGCGAATAACGGGGTCGCGTAAAGCGGGGTATTACTGTATATTTAATTAAACTTATTTATTTAAAATAAAATGAAGACGAAAATTTCAAACTGCAAACGGTCTGTGACGGTTCACGGTTAAAAGTTAATAAATATTTTTCAATTGGGAGAAAAACGAACCTGGGAGCTATTCCAAACATCTTTTGTTTTCTGTATACATTTCTTAACGAATCATTTAAATAAAAAATGAATCATTTTAATCCCGTTAACAGGGTTAAGGAGGTTTTACTGTTCGTAGCAGGATGGCCACAACCGAAAGGGGTTATTTTGCATATATAATTATTATTACTTTGTTAAAAACATTTATTATTATGACGGTCTCCGAGTGCACCAGGGTTTGATTCCCGATCGCAGTGAATATTCATAAATAGGATATCTGAGGTTGAACGATTACTTTGAAAGGCTTTATGTGGATTACTACCACGTTTGTTTAAATTAATCCGATCTTTCAAGACTTATGAATACTATATAGGTACAGTAATACCCCGCTTTATGCGACTCCGTTATGCGCGGTTTCACTATAACGCGAAATTCAAATTTCGCGCTCAATTGCCCCGCATTATGCGAAAGAGTGTGTATAAACATAATGTAGTCATCAACTTCTCTAAAGTCGCGGGAATTTCAGTTTTTCCGGAACGTATCACTCGCGTAAAGCGGGGCATTACTGTATATATTACCTATATGTTTATTATACATAGTTATGTACTAAGCATGTATCATTCTAATTTACATTATCAGGTACTAACACTGTTTCTTCTATAACAATTGGTTGTCGGAAAGAAATTACTTTTAGTGATAAGATCGCCAATTGCTCTTAAAGCAATTAAGATTTTATTATTATTTTAAGAAATAGGAAAGACTACAGTGGGCTTATCACGAATTTTAGTCTGGCTTTCGAACCGAGTTCGCTTCAAGCGATTTGTATGGAAATTTGAGCAGAGCCACCGCGTGCGGATTTGGAACTATAATATTTTGGATAGTTTTTGTTAATTTTCGAACGTCTCGATCTTTCGTTCATTTGATAGATTGCTGGTGCTCGTTAGTCGTTAGTAAAAATTCATGATCCCGATTGCTAACGGATCCGTTTTACTTGTGACAGCTCGATTCGAAAGCCAGACTAAATTCGTGATAAGCCCACAGATTACAAGTTAGAGAATACAAGAAATACATAATATATAAATATAAAACAAACATAAACTAATAAATCTATTAAAGTCAAACACAAAAATATATAAAAAATACAATAATTCATTAATATATAGATATTATTATTATTCTAAGTAATCTCAAAAACATCCCTAAGTTACAATTATTAATACAATTATTTACGACGTTTATGAAACCAGACGCTTGAGTTAATTAGTTTATATGTGGTATAATCAGCCAAACCTCATGTAGTTCTTAAACAACAGTGGCGCCATCTACCCGTGAAATAAAATACTACAATGATATTCGAATAGATATATATTGAAGTTGCGTTTGTTAATTTAACCTCATAGTTTATGGACTATGAGATACTCCCGTAGAGCAGCGGTTCTCAAACTTTTTGGCGAAGGAAAAGCTTTAATATAATTATAAAAAACTGATTTATATGTATTTATGAATAATCATATTGCAATGAAATATTTAGTTGGAATATTTAGATGTAACCTTATAATCTCCCTTTGGTAGGTATTTTTTGCAGTATTTTAGCTCTAGGGTTCCGCGGAACACGCTTTGAGAATGGCTGCCGTAGAGGTATTGCGATCGATTCTTTATCGATTATAAAATTATTAATATTTGAATATACAAGCGAAGTCGTGCTCCGACTGCTAGTATTAAACAACTTCATACCCTCTTAAAATATTTTCCGCAAACATCCCTCAAGGCTGTATCAAGTTTTAGGGGTGGATAGGGGGTAGTAATAGCTAAGAATCTTGCGTATTTATTATTCAAGTCGCTAAGTGCTTTATTGTTCTTAGTATGGGATTAAGAGACATCCCGGGGGATCGCAAAAAGGGATCATTTATGAAATTACGATTATCTGCCTCGTATTTCTGTTTTTTTTTTTTATATTAAATGGATTTTCTGTGAGCGCTTGGGTTTTCTATAAATCATTAAAATTAAGGCATTTTTAAATTGTTTTTCCTTTTAAGTTAAATAATATTTATAAAAAAATAATGTTCCTATCTCTTTCCCGCAGAACCATGAACTAAATAAAAAACAAGATGGATTCCCCGACGTCGTCTCAAGACGAACGCGACATTGAAGTCAACGTGGTTTCAGGGCCGAGCAGTCCCGAATTATCACCAATTTTAGACGCTAGAAAGGATGATCGAAAAAGTCCTTATTATGATATTAAGAAAACTGAAAACAACTCATCTGTATGCACTGAAAAGGCAGCTGGCAGTGCGCCGTACACTAGTTTTTCAATATCATCCATCCTGAACAGAAGCGAGCCCAGAAGAGAGGCGAATGTTCTGGAAGCAGCACTTGCTGCACATCATTTCAGTTCAGCAACTGACGCAGCTATGTTATCCAGGTTTGTTGCATAATAATCGACTATTAGTTTCAACATTAAGGTTTAAGACATTTATTTGCTCAAAAAGAATTACAAAAAATTCACTTAATTGAGATAAAAATAATAATAATAACTATAAATAAACATATCGTACGTAGAATATTGACAACACCATCACAAGGCACTCAAACCCATTATATGTTTTTTCAATTCATATTTAAATTTACTAATATTTCTAATATTAGTTATGTTAATTGGTAATTCATTATAGAACATTCATAAAAAAACCTCAAGTGATTTCGTTTGCATTCGAAAATTAAGTAATGTTAATAACCTAGCAAAATATATTGAATACATATCGCTGTGTCCCCTTAACATTTTAAGTAAGTAATGACGATGGGGCGGTCTACTCCTGTGTGCCATGCTTCTCTCTTTGCTACTCACCAGCTAGTTTTTCATATTATTGTGGGCTGATACCTGTGTGGTTGCACCGTGGATCTGATCTAATTTTAATTCTTGTAAATTATATGATTTATGAATTGTTATTTTCTTTTTTTTCTGAATTAAAATTCAGTTTTTTTTGTTAATTATTTTATGTATAGGCTATGATTGATGTGTTTCTTGTGGTATTCTTCTCGTCATACGCCTTTTCGAAGTCATGGTCTAACTCTGAGCAAGCAATTTTCATTTAATTTAACATTTAAAGTTGTTATTGTGCATAGTTTGTTCGTGTAAGTTTTTCATTGTTGTATTAAGTATAAAACAAATAAAAAACGTTTAATTTTTGTTTCATAAGACGCAGAAATATATTTTGAGGCTATTTCAACAAAAACAAAAACAAAAATTATCATAATAGAATTCGACGAAATATGTCTTTTAGGGAAGGCAATATAATAAAAAAATAATTTAAAACACAATATCGATACAACATATAGATATATAACACTCTATGTTCGAGCAGCAGACTGGCATTCGTATTTAATCATATATATATAGTTTTCTTCAGATGATTAACACAACTATTAGGTTAACAAACTTAGCTGTATTTCTCTAGTTTAGTGTAGTTGTTACTTTCATGTTATGGTTTGTTAACTGTTTGTTTGTGTGTGTCTAAATAAATAAAAATATAGTATATTATTATATGTAACGGTTTGTATACAAAATCGATGGCTACGGTCAACTTAAGTATGGCGTAGGTCCCAAACTCAAGTCTGCGGTGAGCCCGAAGATCTATTCTTGAAAACAATTTGAACTAAATCGTAATAGAATAAAAATAAAATAGTTTAATTTTAGACCGAGTTTGTGATGTTAAACGATTTTATATTAAAAATATGTTAATTACAAAAATACAATTAAAATCACAATATAATAATTCAAGGTTACACATATTCTTTTTTGATATAATTATTTGACATTGTTTATATATCTTGACTAAATTAGATGTACTAATATTTGTATGCTACAATTACTGACGAGATATGATGCCACATAACATTGTATATGGGGTGCTACTTAGAAGCACGAACTTCGGACAAAAATACGGACGTTTCCTACTCAGGAACACTTACCCGTAATCATTCACGAAATTACGGATTTGACAGCGACTTTTTACGAGCTTATATGTCAGAATTCACGTAACGAGAGGAGTGTACCCTGTTAATTTGGACAGAGCACATTCGTCTCCTCAAGCCGGCATAGTGGAGTCGATCTGTTGCACGCGGACATCTGTCTGTGGTAACAGTTGTTTCCACTCATGGGCTGCACTCTAGCTTAACATCAGGCGGAGTATGGTTATATGCTGGGCTATCAATAAAAAAAAAGTTACAGAGGTGATGGTCGTATCACGAAACTTCGGATATGCCTGAGTGGTTTAAACTCCTTGTAATTATATTTCAGACAAATAAATTCAATTAATTATCGATCAAGTTTCGTTATCGATTGAAACGAGAATAAGGCAGTAAATTAACGCCCAAAGGATTAGACGATCGTTTTCGTATAACCGCACTTTAAAGTAACTTTAAGTGGGGGTTAATCTATGTATATGTCCATTTTGGTTGCTTGCCCGTTGACCGACCGCATTTTAGGTCTCCCGTTTATAATACCAGTAGTGAAACGTACACATCAGTTGCTCACCGGCTTTTGTTTTCAAATAGTTTTCATATATTTTTATGTACTGGGCTAGATCTAGGCTATTTAGATACCCCGAGGAAAAACCCGCGCCTTCGCTCGCATTTAAGTCATTAAATAAGTATCAGAGATCATTTCAATAGAAATGAATCAATATGATTCCAAACAGCTGAAAACTATAGTAATAAAAAATATTTTTTAAAATAAAAGTATCCTATGTTACTTCTAGTACCTCCAAAAATATGTGTACAAAGTTTCATGATGATCGGTTAAGTAGTTGTTGCGTGAAAACGTAACAAACAAACTCACATTCACATTTATAATATTAGTAGGTATTTTTTTTATCCAATTAATTGTTTTAAACCACGTAATTGTAAATATAGTCAGTATTGTTTCTATCAATTGTTATTTGTTTTTCATATAAGAAAATTAATGTTATTTCGTTATTGTAACACTTTTCACGGTTTATTTTGATTTTTTTTTGTTTTTCCGCGATTACACTGATTATGGCTATAAAATAAACATGGTGGAAAATGAAGAGTATTTTTTATTATTATAAGTTTGCAAAAATCCCAGGATTTCTTTACAAATGTTGTAAATAAATAAAAATAAAAATTAATAATTCGCTATTGCTATATATGTTTATTTATTTAAGCCAACCAACAAAATTACATTAACTCATTATATGATATAATTGACAGCTTTTATTATTAACTAAATTAAATTTCAATTATAAGAGATAGGATCACACACGACTCAAGATAGTGAAGATGTTAAAGTTAGAATTAATGAGAATACTAATTAGAAAATGTTCAAATAATAATAATAAATACATCAATAAGGTTTCATGAAAATATCTAATTGTATACATTTTTATAAGGGTTAAGTAAATATTATCATTTTAGTAAAATAAATATTACTGATTAAATGTCTTTACAACTTTTCAATTAAACAACGAAAAAATATTCTAAATTCCACTTTTAGGTAAAGGGATCGAGCCCATTCAGCCTACATTTTTGTTTTATAAAAAAAGTAAGGTAGAAATTAAAAATCAAAGCTCAAAAAGAGGGTACATCTTAAATAACAACTCTCATGTTTCTAATTAGCCACTTTCCCTCAAAAAGGGACTCGCTAAAAAAATGGCGCAAACTGTAAACAAAAAAACAAATCAACAAGACAAAATGAAAAAGTGCGTCGTCCGTAAAAGATTTCCCCGTGTCTTTTACGCTGTGTACAAAATGTTGGTGTCACTACGTCACTTCCGGGAATAATTAAGGAAGAGAATTCTGGACGTCATGCTAGTCGGACTTGTGGTTTCCAAAGATCTTATATGATACTCACACAATGCCCTGACCCCAACTTAGACTACCCGGCATGTTGAGTATTAGTTTTATTTAAGACTAGCTTTTACCCGCGGCTTCGCTCGCATTTAAATCATTAAATAAGTATCAGATACCATTTCAATAAAAATGAATCAATATGATCAGTCAGAAACTATAGTAAATAATAATTTTTTTTTAAAATAAAAAGTATCCTATGTTACTTGTAGTACCTCCAAAAATATGTGTACAAAGTTTCATGATGATCGGTTAAGTAGTTGTTGCGTGAAAACGTAACAAACAAACTCACATTCACATTTATAATATTAGTAGGGTAATGACAACCTAGTGTGACTGAGATGATTGTTTGTATGTTGGTAAGCTTGTATACTTAGGTACTAGCTTTATTTACATTAATTGTATATATTTTTTAAAGATGGTCACAGTTAAGCTAAGCTAAGTAGATACTAATACTAACCTTATATTATACAGGCTATGATTGGAGAGTTTCTTGTGATTTCTTCTCGTCATATGTCTTGGGATGCGTAAGAACTAAAAGGACTTATGTGAAATATTTTGATTTTGATATTAGTAGTTGTGCATAATTTTACATCAGAATTTAGTTCCACAAAATATAGTACACTTTTTCTATCCATTCTCTTATTGGTTGTAATTATCTTCCATGAGAGGGCGCTGCGTATTACCAATACAAATATTGTTATATTTTTATTTTATAGGTGGGATTAAGTACGTTCATATTTTCGTGAACCCAATGCTAACATGTAGGGTTCCAATAGTACCACAGTCACTAGCACAAGGAAGGGACAACCAAGGGACATTGTACCCCTAAATCCTGGCTATAAGATTAGAGGAGATTCCTTGCTCCTTGTCTCGTTCAACATTTATTACTTGTCTCCCTTATTTTGTTTGACATCTTGAAGCAAAATACTTGAATTATTTTAAAATACATAATATATGTACATTGTACAATCAGCGAAGGAAATGGTTGGTCAATTCTTATTAGTTTATTTTCTAATAAATCATTATTGCGTATTTATAAACTAGAGCAGTGATTCTCAATTTTGTGTGTTTACTTTTGTGTTCTAAATTCTAAAAGTGTGCCGTCAAATTTTGAAATCGTTAAAAGTGTACCACAACAAAAAAAGGTTGAGAGTCACTGAGCTAGAGGAATATATTATGAAAATAAAATATATTATTGTTGCACAATGGCTTGTAGTCTGGTTTATTAGGCATAGGTTCCAGGTTCATTTCCCGATCGAAACAAGTATTTATTCATAATATTTAATTAAAACATTACTACGAAAACATGTACCTACCCCCAAAAGTTACGAAACCGCAGAAGTTATTTCATCTTACTTATCTTACTAAATGTTGTATAAAATCATCCCCTACATCGTTTTTGTGTGAAAGTAGCTACCCTTAAGATGGCCTATTCACCCCTATTTAGGGGAAATAAAGTCTTATGTTTGAAGATAAAACAAACCCTTAGAAGGCCTCCGAAACTATTTGGTGGCTATTCGACTTGATTAAATGTTTTGCTTTTTGTGATATATTTTCTGAGGGTACGGGTTTGCGAAACACGCCTTTGTTGCTTACGAAATAAGAGCTATATAATTACGTTTTAGACCAATGAGTTTCTATTTGGTATGCAAGAAGTAACACTTGGATTTGGTGGTACTGCTCAGGGATTAATTACTATTTTTCTGATTGACACTATTTTGGTGGTAAGATCGCCAGTTGGTTTTTTAATTTTTTAAATAATAATAATAATATTAATCATTTAATTATCACTAAAAGTAATTTCTTCCATATAACCAATTGTCATAGGAGAAGCAGTAATAGTATTGGGCAATGCAATTTAGATAAATAAAATACATAAATATAAGTAAACTAAATACATAATGAACATACACATATATGTATACATTTAAATATACAAACATTGTGGTAGTCTATAGTCATAGCATTTATAAATAATAATAATAATAAATACTTTATTGCTTTAAAACATAATAATAACAATACAACGACAATAGGAAGCAGATTTAGAGCAATTGGCGATCTTATCACTAAAAGTAATTTCTTCCAGATAACCAATTGTCATAGGAGAAGCAGTAATAGTATTGGGCAATGCAATTTAGATAAATAAAATACATAAATATAAGTAAACTAAATACAAAATTGTATGTTATTAAAACTACACTTAAAACAATAAATGATTTATTATTATTATTATTATTTATAGTAATAAACTGTATGTCGAATAAAATATCACCATAAAACGAGGGAACGCCACAAAAGTTAGGTAGCTTTCAGGCGATACCGCAATTTATCCGATAATACTAGTTCCCAACGAGCCAAACACAGAAACGTTATTTGCGAGCACGGCCATTTCGCCAGTTACATCGAAATAGGATCGGCTACTGTCAAATAAATAACACCAAATAAGCCGCCGAAATCAGGGGCCGTGCGGTTGTACCTATATGTACATTGGTATATGTCTTTCATAAATATATAAACACGCATATAGCTATTGTATGCTTTGGTATTATTAATATATTTCGAAACTTTTGCAGCTTTGGTCTATTCTTGTACCACATCATTTGAGATCATGGAATTTTTCTTCTGTCTATTTTAGCAATATTGACATCGTTAGAACTAAATTTCGGCAAATTCGTTTCTTTATCTCTCAATGATTTTTTCTGAGATACTCAATACAACAATGAAGAATCTACACAAACAAACTATGCACAATAACAGTTTTAAATAGCTCTCCTGAACAATTACGATTTTATACTAATACTAGCTTTTACCCGCGGCTTCGCACGCATTTAAATCATTAAATAAGTATCAGAGATCATTTCAATAGAAATGAATCAATATGATTCCAAACAGCTGAAACTATAGTCACTTGGAAACTATAGTAAATAATAAATATTTTTTTAAAATAAAAAGTATCCTATGTTACTTACTTCTAGTACCTCCAAAAATATGTGTACAAAGTTTCATGATGATTGGTTAAGTAGTCGTTCACAAACTCACATTCACATTTATGATATTAGTAAGGATTATAGTAATAAATATATTTTCATTTATCCTTTCTTTCGACATAATAATAATTATATAATTCGATAAACAATTTATTACCCTGATTTGAAGTCTCGAATTCGATTAATATACAAAAAAATCAAATCTATCAATTTATTTAGGGGTGTGTGAGTGCCCTTCTCTGTAGGGGTTGCCGCCCTTAAGAGGTGAATACCGAAACTCACTTATCTACTTGCTTTATTGAGGGATGCTTAAGGCGCTTCTGTGTCAATAGTAAATTAAATTTACTCTAGTATCTTAGAATAAAACCGAATTGAATAATTGTTAATTTTCAAATAACCCAATTTTAAAGTAATTTCGCTGCACGCCCATAGGTGGCGCTGTTTGAAAAGGAACACGCATCTAATATTTCTACAAAAGTTAGTATAAATAGGTATATACCTAGTCTTTAGGTACTAACCAGACATGTGACTAAACCACAGCCTGTATGCAGCAGTATTTTTGTTGTTTTCAAAACACCGCCTTAAGCCGTCTCTCCTTAAGGGGCATGTGAGGTGCAAGGGGGTTGGAGCGCGAAGGTGCTGCCGCTGTTTACCCCTCCAGTAAATAACTTAACTGTACCCTTCAAAATAACTGACAAACATAATACCATAAGTTACCACTCACCAGATTTAACGTCTTACTTGCTTTTAGGGTTGGCACAATTCTTGTAGTCTATTTATTAGGTTGGTTATAGGTACACATGAATAAATTTTTAAAATAAAAACTAACTTTGAAGTCAAATTCAAAATCACCAATAGATAGCCGAGCTGAAATCCTAAAACTTTTGCATATATTACATTATTTTTTCCAACAATTTACCCCTGGCGAGTTATTCAGGTATTCTAGTCAGAGAGTTCTATTTACAATATAAATATATAATATATTTACGGTTCTCAGATGTTCTAGGTTTGTGTTGTTCTCATTTCATTCAAAAGTATTCCTTTAACACATTCGATGACTAATAAATTGTACAACCCTATTTTATCTAACTCGAACGCGTATAAAAAATACACCTTAATCTTAAGAGTGTAAATGTTGTATTCCTTTGACTGGATTTAATATTAGGGTGAGCGGCTGAGTTATGCCCACTTTTCAGGAGAGGTAACTGTTCAATAGGTACTTTTTCTCCCCATTTTTATTTGGTAAAATCTTTTGTATACGATCCATACTTTGATTAAAAGTGGACTTTGATATTAATGTTTTTATTCAACGGCTTGTTCTTAATACAATATAATAATATAAAACAGAAGTTCCCAAACTATTAGTTGCGAACGAATACTGAATATGTCCCAAAATGTAACTTGCATGTATCTATGTGTTGGTAGAACAACCCTTCATTCATATTATTCATTCCAATTTCAAATTTCAAACAATATTTTAGGCATATTAATTTTAAAGGAAATTATTCAAAATTATTTTGCTTATAATTCCCGCTACAACATTCAATAATTTGACTCGACGCGTTTCGCCACTTCACGTACCCTGATGATGCCGTGACGGGGCGAAACACGTCGAGACAAATTACTGAATGTTGTAGCGGGAATTATAAGCAAAATAATTTTGAATAATTTCCTTTAATATGGATTTCCGCAAAGTAACGCCTGAAACAACTAATTATATATTAATTTTACCTTACTAAGTTGTATATATGTACTTATATCTTTTTAAAGCTTCAACTTTTCTTTAAACTAGATTCCATTCACCAATAAATTATAGGTCTCGTCTTCTAGAACGCTGCTATTGATAGCATCAAAAAAAGAAATACATGAAAAGCTTCAATACCATAGAAGAACCATTTCTAAAAAGGTCATTTTCCAATTGCAGTTTCCAACAATTTGCAACAATGGTGCAACACTTAGACGCTTTCTTATTGTTGCAATGTGCTACAACGCGTCGGAGTTGTATTGTGATGTTAGGACAGCTATCCATTGAAATACTCTTTAAGTCAACGGTTCTCAAACTTTTTTGGCGAAGGAAAAAGCCTTAACATAATTATAAAAAACTGATTTATATGTATTTATGAATAATCATATTGCAATGTAATATTTAGTTGGAATATTTAGATGTAACCTTATAATCTCCCTTTGGTAGGTATTTTTTGCAGTATTTTAGCCCTAGGGTTCCGCGGAACACCACTTTGAGAATGGCTGTTTTAAATAATAAATATTATTATTAAAACAAATTTAAAATATCAAAACTGATGTGTATGTCTTAGTTATGGAAATAAAAGTCCTTCTTGAGTGTGATCATTTAACGAGCTTGTTAACGACTTAGACAATGAGGTAGTCACGTACCATTATACAATTCATATAAAAGGTTTAGATAACTACAGTAATACCCCGCTTTACGCGACCCCGTTATGCGCGGTTTCACTATAACGCGAAATTCAAATTTATTATTAAATTACGCTAAAGAGTGCGTATAAACATAATGTACTCATCAACTTCTCTATGGTCGCGGGATTTTCAGTTAACGCGATTTTTTCCGGAACGTATCCCTCGCGTAAAGCGGGGCATTACTGTACCCTCTAATCATAACTTCTTAACACAAAAATGCATTAATAGCCCCAGTAATAAAATAATATTAATAATACGAATAAAATTGAAAGTACTCAGAAACACTACAATCACTAATACGTTTCTAGACATTTTATTTTGCACGGATTATAATTGAAACGAATAACAATAATTATACCAATTTTTAGGTTGGTAAATTTCGGTTTATTTAACTACTTTTTTGGCATGAGCATTTTATAATCTCTTATTGGGTTTTTGCCCAAATACTCGATATTGGCAGAATTGTCTTCATTAGACATCTGAGGCCATTAATAAAGAAGAAGAAGAAGAATTTTTAGGTTAAAAAAGTATCCGGTGGGCTTATCACGAATTTAGTCTGGCTTTTGAATCGAGCTGTCACAAGTAAAACGGATCCGTTAGCAATCGGGATCATGAATTTTTGCTAACGACTAACGAGCACCAGCAATCTATCAAATGAACGAAAGATCGAGACGTTCGAAAATTAACAAAAAGTATCTAAAATATTGTAGTTCCAAATTCGCACGCGGTGGCGCTGCTCAAATTTCCATACAAATCGCTTGAAGCGAACTCGGTTCGAAAGCCAGACTAAAATTCGTGATAAGCCCACTGATCTGTACGTTAAGAACTAAGCTATTATTATTATATAAACTACTTACCCTAGTTGAGATAATAGAAGTCAAATGTTTGTAATGAAAATAAAAGGAACTCGGAGAATCCCAGAGTGTGATATCACCTTTAAATGAGGTTTCATCGATTTTTATAGCTAGGAAGGGGGCGGTGAACACAGAGCCAATGGAGAAGTTATATATCAACCAATCAGATATCTACATTTCTTTTACAGTTTTTCAGTATTTGAGACACCTAATCTTGAGATTTTTGTTGAATATATACCTTCTAGTATTAATTTTCTGACTGGTTAACCGTACGGTTGTTTTTTTCTTTAATGTTTTAAGTAATAATAATAACTCTTTATTACACAAATTAAAAGAACAGAAGAAAATAAAAATAAATAAAAAGCAAAAGGCGGCCTGATCACTGAGAAGTGGTCTCTACCAGGCAACCAACCTTAGGGTAGTAAATTAAATGATAGGGTGCAAAAAAAAAACAAATAAAATAATATATACAAATGAATAAATTCAAATGTCTTTATTGCATGTCACAATTATTTCAGATGTCATATTATTCAGTGTCAAATGTGACACCCGGTCAGGGCACAGTAATATAATATTTAAAAAAATATATAATAACAATAATAATAATAATAATAACAATAAACAATTTCAATTAATAAACTACATTTCATTTACTGTTTCGAATCATTGAGATATTCGTCAATAGAATAAAAGCATTTTAAAATCAAATATGCTTTTAATTTATTTTTAAATTGTGCTAGGTTAGATAGGATAATAAAGATATAAATAATCCTAAATATATATCACAAAGTACTGTTTTAGGTTATCGCGTTTAATTTTAATTTGATAAATAAATTTAATTTTATACGTGAATTATGAAAAATAGCAATAAATACATAAATAATACCGAAAATTCAAGGACTACAATATGATAAGCCAGTTTAACTCAGTACAGTCAAATCGTTTAAAGTGACATCGTACACTTACCAATGAGGCTTGGCAGTCAAGTCCTACGTGTAATGTGAGGGTAGGAGTAACACGCAGACACACATTATCTAGACCAGCGATTCTCAAACTTTTTTGGCGAAGGAAAAAGCCTTAATATAATTATAAAAAACTGATTTATATGTATTTATAAATAATCATATTGCAATGTAATATTACGTAATATTTAGTTGGAATATTTAGATGTAACCTTATGCGGAACACACTTTGAGAATGGCTGATCTAGACTAGATCAGGTTGTATGTCTGAAAAAGTCGCTACATTGCGCTGATTAAGACACGCAACAAGTCAGTATTAGTCACTGAATCAAATATAACATTTTAAAGAAATATACAGTATGTTATATATATAATAATAATAATTCACAAAATTCTTCAAATTCTAGACAAATTTAATTTTATTTAATCCTTTAGCTTTATTAAACATTATATGGAACTTTAACTCCTATTGATGAAGCAAATAAAGTTAGATAAAAATCAATATTAAATTAATAAATTAAAAAATCAGTCGTCGAAGCGAAGCCGAAGCGACCACACGTATCCTGATGATGACACGTGAAGTGGCGAAACGCGTCGAGACAAGTTATTGAATGTTGTAGCGGGAATTATAAGCAAAATAATTTTAAATAATTTCCTTTAATATGGATTTCCGCAAAGTAACGCCTGAAACAACCAATTATAAAAATTAATTGTTAAAATATTTTGTATGCTAAATGTCTTTGCCTTCTCACGTTAAAAAAAACAAGTTCCATTTTCAAAAGGGAACGTTTGTGAATCGTACAGTCATCGATAGGTGGCACAAAACTATAACTCACGTTGCAGACAATCGTTATAGAGATATCGAGTGTCTATCGATAAAAATAAAAACAACACTAGTGCCTCTCGAATTGGGAATACTCGGGGAAACATTAAGCTGAGTGCTTTTTAGTGCTGTATCCTTTTATTATCGATAAAACTAATTTGCTGCTATTATTTATTTTTTACATGATATATATGTTTTTAAAATTTTATAATATGCTAAAATAGAAATAATTTACATATATTATATCAAAGTAAGGTAACGAAATGAAGTTATTGAGAAATGTCTGCAGTCGTCCCCGCTGTGCTGGCTTGTTTTGATAAAACTTACTCTACTTTTTATTATTAAGCTGATTTGATTATTTAAACTTATTTTGGAAAAATAATTACTGAACTTTTTGATTATTTTTAATACTTTTAAATATGGCCGCTGTAGTCGTGGCGAGATTCCGTCGAGGTTTTCTGAATGTCATAATTAAACATAATTAATTATTTATAAAATAAAACAGCGATATATTAGCGATTAGTACATCACTAGAGCCAACTTTCTTCCCAAGAGGACAGTGTTGCGCAATCCTCTTTGTGAGGCGCGACAATCGATATTTATATTGTATCGATAAACCGTCGTTCTAAACGCGAACAGTATTTTTTTGCTTTCAAAATAAAAAAGCTAGCGTAAGTGTAAAAGCTTGTTTTCTGACTTTCAAATTGATTTCAGTTACTTTTATTTAGGTATAAGTTTCTTTTTTATTTATTCGCACGAACCTTCGGAGATCTTTTATTCATATAAAAAGTTCATGGTATTTTAAATTCTTATTTTAACACTAGGTTTACGGACGTTTCCTATATACCTACTTTACTAAAACGCGTCAATTTGACGCATATCGTAGAGATAGGTATACCACATAGACAAGTTCAGTAATTCAACACTTTTAAAGAAAATAGACTTCAATATATATTTCTCTCGATCAATGAATAAAAGTCATACAAAGAGATAAAATAAAAATTTAAACAGTTTTTGGTAATTCTCTGATAAAAGTCAAAATGCGTCAAATTGACGCGTCCCGTAAACCTAGTGTTAAGTTAGTTATTATCAAATTTACACTATAGATGAGTATTTCAATGATTCAAAACAGTAAATAATAATATGTACGTATCTTAAAAATGTATTAATTTGATTAAGTGACATATTATAATTATGTAATCAATTTATAATGTTTTTAATATTTTTAAATCCCTACTAATATTATAAATGTGAATGAGAGTTTGTTTGTTACGTTTTCATGCAACAGCTACTCAACCGATCATCATGAAACTTTGTATACATATTTTTGGAGGTACAAGAAGTAACATTATTAAAATTAATTATATTATTAAAAAAAATAATTATTCTTTACTATAGTTTCCAACTGACCATAGTTTCAGCTGTTTGGAATCATATTGATTCATTTCTTATCCGCTGGTAAAAGTTAATAGTTTTATATAATAGTTTGTTGCGCCCTAACAGACAACCGCATTGATAAATATTCATAAATTGACAAGCAATAAAGATCCAATCATATATCTATAAGAGATTTTATTTCAATAATTTTAATAAGCTGTAATTGATTACAGATTGGGTTTGATATCACAGTGGGGTGCTTTCGCTGGCCGATATGGAGGTCTACCAACGGCTCCCTGGTATTGGGGGCATCGACCACACGATAGAAGTAGCCCTCATAGAGGTAAGCTATACTATGGTCTAGAATACTCTAGAATGTGATCATACACAACTACTACCTGTCTATAAGCTAAACCTGATTTGTGGTCAGGTATTTTCAGGTGTGTTGAAAGTGGTACTATCCCAAGACAGTACAAGATAATACAAAAACCATGATCAGTGTGGGAGTAAAGAGGTTTCTTTTCCAGCGAGACATTGTCTAGTATTTGTCTATTTTTATAAAAATGCATTAGTATCATTAAAAGTACTAAAGTATATATTTAATAAAATCTTATTCAATTTCCCCGCCAAAGTGAAAACAACGTGAAACATCAAAACAGTGTCTATTCACACGTTCTGAATTCAAAATAAAATTTCCCCCTAACAACAGACAATAGACAATTGAGCGCGAAATGCAATATCCTATTGTGATTTAGAATCACTACAGTTTAAATATAGAACGCGTTGTCGTGATTCGTGTTCGATTTTCGAAACCTAACAAATGTTTTAACGAACTACTTGTTTACACGACACTTTAGCAGTTAAGCTCTTTATGTGTGCAGTAACAGTAATTATGTATTAGCATTGAGTTAAATATACTAGAGAATACATGTATAACGAAATTAGTTACTTTAAAATTAATTAATAAATAAAATAACTCCAATTAAACGAAAAATATTAAATAGTAACATTTACAATTTATTACTTTTGCCTTACCACAAAAATAAAAAACAAATGTCAAATAATTTGAATCAAGAACACACAAAAACATTAATCAAAACACATACATTGATAACATATGTAGTTCGGAACATATTCGAAATTCAAAATTTAAACGTATAGCGGCGGCTAATAATATTTTAGTATTCTCTCCCAGAAGAGGCCATCCATAACGCATACCGACCAATTGAATGCATGTTCCATAACATTAGGGTGACAAGGTTCTTAGTTGAATTTTCCGGGACAGCCTTTTTTATTTGTACGTAGTTATGAATAATAATAATAAGCGGGTTTAGGTTACAAAGATCACACCACCTGTAGAATTTTACATCTATTATGGAGTGATTTTTCAGATCATGCCATACAATTTAAAAAACGTACTACCCCCATAAACATATAAGACACATAATGTAACTAAATCCATCTAATAAAATTCAATAAAACTAGTACATTTTTGAAAACTAAAATTATAGTATTTCAATGGAATTCTCTCTTTTAAATGAATGGCCAACCTACCAAACAAAGAACACTTCTGCCTCTGTCACTCACTTACAAATGTATATCTCTATCTTCCTCGCACGACAGCTTCCAAATTCAAATTCATGAATTTTGACACCCCTATTCTCGTACAGTTCGATTTCAGTATTTAAATATAACTCAAAATATGTTAATTACGTTCTTATTTAAATAGTTACGTTTATTAGAACATTTATTTATTTTAATAATAATATAAATGTAATAACAAAAACTTGTTTAAAAAGTTCAAATATGTAGTCAAATATTAAAACGTTTTAAACCAATTTAGATTCAAGAATAGAGCCCCTTAGAGAGCGTTCAAAAACATAGCAAACAGGATATAGGAGCATTGTGTGAATTTCTAAACGTGATTTTGTTTATGGAATTACTGCGAATCTGTGTGTTCGAAATTCAATATTGACTTTAATATTCTTAATTAATTGGATGTTAAGGCCACCGTCCACAACGTATCACGTCGTAGCTTTTTATATCGTCATATTTAAAACTTAATCAGTACAAGTAATTTGATTCTTTGTATGTAAAGAAGCCATACATGTTATCATATCTATAAGTAATCGCTGTTACGAGCACTAATTAGACGATAAAAATTTTGTTTTATTTTAAATAAAGAATTATTTTTTCTTGGCAGATATTGAACCCGATACTTGAGCGTTAAAATTACTCCAAAGAGATCGTAAATAACCAAAAAAACTCAATTTTATTTCTCCTAGCTTTCTAGACGCAAAGAAAAATTTATGAACTAGGTGAAATTAAACGGTTGCAATTCCAAATGTAAATTTTGGGGTTTGAATGTGATACTTCATTTAATTCACCTATTGGCGGGAAGTTTAAAAGCATTCCTATGTTTGGAACGTAATTGGATCGGATTTATGTGCAGAATGGATTTTCAAATTAACGCTGGTTTTTTATTTACGAGGGACCAAATGGTTTTAGCCAATAGCGTCAGTAATAAAATATACTATTAACTTAAAAATATTTATTTGTTGCAGAAGACTCAACAACCAACGAAGATGGTTCAGCTGGAGATTCCCCACGTCCCAGATCTCCGCCTCGAGTAACCACTCCGCCCTCTCCATCATCACCAAGGTCCACCCATTCCCCACGACTCCACCCAGCGTTATATCCACCACACAACACACACCAAGACCCACAAGAATCAGATCCCGACATCGACGAGAGTGACGATTTCGATAAAGACGAAAAGCGCGACTCGAGTCAAAATTTAGGTAAACGAAAGAAAAAAACACGCACAGTCTTCTCACGTTCTCAAGTATTTCAATTAGAGTCAACTTTTGACATGAAACGATACCTGAGCAGTTCTGAGCGCGCCGGATTAGCTGCCAGTCTACATTTAACCGAAACCCAAGTAAAAATTTGGTTTCAAAACCGCCGGAACAAGTGGAAGAGGCAGTTAGCGGCTGAATTAGAAGCGGCGAACATGGCGCACGCCGCACAGAGGCTTGTCCGAGTGCCGATACTGTACCATGAATCCCGGCCGCCGACGTCGATGCACACGCCCCTCCCCATGCATCCGTCTTTTGCCACGAGCGAGCCCGGCGTCTATTTCCAACCGCAAGCCCCTCAGCCGCTTCAACCACTTCCAGCGTCTCCAGTCACCTCGAGAGCGCCGCTTTCTTCACTTGTTTAGTGTCCGCTTGAAGCCGCTGAAAAATCAAAGGACAGTGGCTATCATTTTTGAATATCAAAAAAACGTTCCATGATTTTAGTGATGTGAAGTGTTGATGTTTATCGATATCGACTATTTATTTTATTATAAATTGTTAATGCAGCCAATGCTCAACGTTAGCAAAATAAGTGATAAAACATCGATAAATTTTTTAGTGCGAAAAATTTATATATCTAGTAAATATTAGTTTATATCTTAGAATAAACTAATCGTACAAAATATTGTAAATAATTTGTATATAAGTATAATAATTTACGGATTTTATTTATTTATTCCTATAAAAAAATGTAAATAATTATTACTTAAAGGAACTGATTAAGCTTCTCATTTGTTTTCTTTACTATTAAAACTAATAGACTAAGATCTCGTTGCGAGAGCACTACGATAATATCGTCGAGTCCTTTTAACATGCTAGGATCTACGATTTTGTAATTTTACAACAGAGCGATTTAAAGTTGTCATTGTGCATAGTTTGTTTGTGTACATCCTTCGTTGTTGTATTGAGTGTCTCAGAAACCATTGACAATTCTTTTATGAGATGTAGAATTATATTTTGAGGGTATTTCAACAAAAAGACGAAAATTGCGAAAATGTTAGTTCCGATTATGTTAATAGGACTAGGCGATATATTCCCTAATTACGTAATATTTTAAAACAAACGAATAATATGTTTAGTAATTGCAGAATTATTTTTTTTTAATTATGTCATAATTTAAATTATTTTTATATCAGCCAGTATTTACATTAAATTCAATTTTTTATATTCTTCATTATTATAATTTAAAAAAATCTTTAAAAATTTTTAAAATTTAAAAAAGTTGTCTTTTAAACGACAAATAACTATCTAAAACGTTTAATTTATGTATTTTACAAAAAAAAAAAACACAATATTGTGAAGTCACTTGACCAATCACAGTTTCTCCAGGTTCAATTGTTTTATTTGTTCTTTTCCTGAAAAAAAAAAATTAAGCATTTACACAATACGTAGAAGAAATCTTGCAGCGCAATCTTAGATTTGTTAGAAATTTATATAAATAAAATAAATATTATAAAAATTGTGTTATAAATTATAAATAATTATGTTGTTTTTTTCCTAAATATCTGTTATAAGTATAATGGCCAGAAATATGTTGTTACGAGTCATATTAAAAAGCCTGTTGTCATATTTTATGGTCGTGTATAGCTTCGTTTACAACAACCTTCAACAGTACATATTATTTGTGATAATGTACAATAAGCCAAAAAGTTGGTCTACCACCCCTCAAGTTAAATTCACAGATCATAAAACTACAAGATCTGCTTTCACTTCCAATTCCAAATGTCAATATTTTGAATGTATTCACTTCCTTCTAATTAATGGCCTCAGAAGTCTAATGAAGACAGTTCTGCCAATGCCCATATTCAATATTCGGACAACGACCCAATAAGAAATTATAAACTCTTGTCATAAAGAAAAAAAACCGTCAGTGAAATATTTATTGACAGTGAAATATTTTATTGCTGAATTTTACTTATATTTTATGTAAGAAGAAAACTGATAGACCATTTTCTTGGATGATTGTACTAATAGCGTGCGTCTTTATGTAGTTACCAAATAAATTTACTAAATATGTTTGTCGTAGAACAATGACACAATTCAATTGTTTCTGCAAAATGCATTACAAAAAATAAAACAAATATTTTTAAAAATCCCCGCCAAATTGTACAAAATAGTCCAATGTTGCCATTATTATAATCGCTTCTGTATAATAAGAATGTTGCCAATTAAAATATAATGCTTTATCTATTTTCAATGTTATTTATTGCTAGTAGTCGGATATGCGAGATAATGTATTTGTAATTATGAAGAGAAAATGAAGACGATAATAAAAAAATATTGCAATATGTTTTTGATTTTTTTTTCAGAACCCCCTTACGATTTAATTTGATATTTGAATTTGATTTTCAACATTGTTTAAAAATGAACTTTAAAACTGCTTAACTGTTGAATTAAATCGATCAAAAGAGACGTTATGTATTTATTTATATATTTATTATGTTTACTCTTGCCTATACAATAGGATGCAATGCCCCTATACAGCATCTAAATCAAATTGATAATTATTAATAAATTTATTTCATTTATATTTGTATTGACTAGTAAAAGCGCTCTATTGAAGCCCATTCTCTAACAGTAAATAAATAAATAAATTTTAGTTACGCTTGGAGGGTAGTCACATAAGTTTTATATATGTAGGTAGGTGGCAACTGTATTGTCGCCAGTCGTGAACGAGCTCCATAAATGACTACACGCAATAAGGTGTTTTATTTCCACACCAAATAATCCGCTCAAAGTGAATTTAATTTTTTGAATGTATTTCTTTTTGTTTTTTTTTTATTATCTTAAATATTATGTAACATCTAAATTATGTATTTTTATAATTTTATTAGAAGTGTTATCTAGTCCTTTATCGCCTTGAGCATGCTGTCCTATCCTATAATTTAAATTTAATTTAGTTTTTATAATAGTAGGCTTGCAGATAGGCTTTATAAATAAATAAATAAATATCTTATTTCATAGGTTAGATCACACTTTTAAACTTAAAATCACTTCAAAATCTGAACATAGAAAGAGCCTTTCCTCCCCTCTCCCCCGATAAAGCGAGTGTGAACTGACCACTTCCGTTTTCCGTTTTGTTAACCACTTACATCCTATAAGGGTTGAAAATTAAGGGTTAAACATATTAATTCTAAAAACACAAGTTGTTAGAGTGATTTAATAAAATAGAAAACAGGAATCAGAATTATTATCGCAGTTATCTATTAATATGGTAGGATCTTCAAATTCGCAATTTTACATGAGACCGATTTAAAATTGTTATTGTACATGAATAACTTTTTAAAAAATCATTTCGTTAAATTAAAAGAAAAAACGGTTCGTTTTAATATTTATTGCATCAACAGATGGTCCTTTCACCCTTCAAAATTAAAACAACGACTGTCAAAGACAATTAATTGTGAATGAAACCCCATTAGAGGTTCGGGCTTCAAACTTCGACATTGAGATAGTGAAATATTTATTTTAAAGGCGGTCAAGTATCAAGATCATCTAGTACTATATTTGACTGGAGCGTACATTTGACAGTCACGTATCACAAGCTTTTTGTTACTATATTGTCACGTGAACACCTTCCCATATTATATCTGTATAGCAATTTAAAGTCACGTCAATTCAATTAATAATCTCGTCAAATTAACTTGACTGTTTTCTGTAAAGAATAAATGATGAAAATATTTACTTTGACAATGGCAAAGTGTAATAATGTAATAAAAAAAAATAAAGCATCAAAGAAAATTTAAAAATAGAATAAAACTAGTTAATAACCGTATTCCATTAGTTCCATATTCAAACGTAAAACGCGAGAATGGCCGTAAAACGGTTTTCGAATTTTATCGTTCAATATTAGCTATTAGTGATTACATTGCTTTATCATTAACGATGCCTAATTACCTTTTTGACATTACTTTTTATCACGCTATTATTTCTACTAACCATACTAACCTCTATGCTAAGAAACGAAAAGCACAAAATTGTATGCGGAAATAGCGAGTTGGATCTAACGACATTCCGTGTTTCAAAATTCGAAATGTTAATTTAATTAAATTTGGAATGTTTTTATCGGAAATGATCGGACGTGTTTTTTTTTTAATTGTCCTAGCTTTGGGTAGTGAGTGAGCTGTACACGTGCGCTCCTAAGTGTTGCCACGCGTCAACGATTATTTCCGATTTGCGTTTTTTTTATTCTACATGTTTTTTTCGTATTGTTTCTTTGAGTGTACTTGTGTGTAATAGTTTTATTTGATTAAACTTGGATAAACAATTTTGGTTTTGTAACTGATTTATTAATTTAAACGACAATAGGTATACCTAGATGTTGACTATCGTCTCGGGGTAGTACTATTAAATCTGGTATAGTCTGTAATGTCAGAAATGGAGGCGTTAGCTGCCAGCAGAACCACACGGGATAGTGAATGCTACACTTAATAAATGTTTTATTCGTATTTTTAATAATTCGTATTGCTGACGGTATTTGGTGACGACAGATTAAAATTTATAATAAAAACAAATAAAAGTTGTCCAATTAATAAAATGATTGACCGATAGCTCAGTGGGTCGTGTAGGACATAATTGCGGGTTCGATGCTCGGCCACTGTTTGTTTTTCGGATACAAAAACAAGTAATTATTCAAATTTCGAAAGCGGCAGATGGGTGATTGTGTTGCCACAAAAAAAATGTTTCCAGCGTTAATCGCCATTTCAATTTTGGTAGGATATTTCGTTTTTAATTATCCTCGTGGTTAATGAGATGTGTAATTTTTATTGTTATTGATATAAGCTATTTTTAAATAGTTAATAATTACTTTTTTTGCTAGAATGTATACAAATTATAAATTACCATATTATGTTTCATTGTTAACTCAGTATTGATATTGGTTTTCGAACAGATTTTGATTAACTTCTATTTTTAAATCCCTACTAATATTATAAATGCGAATGTGAGTTTGTTTGTTACGTTTTCATGCAACAACTACTTAATATATATATAACCGATCATCATGTACAAAATTTTGTACGCATATTTTGCGTGAAAACGTAACAAACAAACTATTAGCATTTATAATATTATAGGGATATAAATATATATATATATATATATTACTATAATTTCCAACTGACTATAGTTTCAGCTGTTTGGAATCATATTGATTCAATTCTATTGAAATGATCTCTGATATTTATTTAATGACTTAAATGCGAGCGAAACCGCGGGTAAAAGCTAGTATAATGATAAAAAGCTGTATATTTACGTTAAAAAATGTCAGTTTTAACAAAGCGCGCGTATTATCTACCATTAAGATCTATAACTTTTTTTTTGGCAAATATCTTCTTGTGCGTATATCATGATTTTTTTTAGAAATTAAAGCTTAATATTACTAGTGTTTTTTTCTTCGTATAGTCACGGAGGGCTTATCTTAAATATCATTTGTATTCGATCTTAAAAAACAGCAGTGAAACTGACCGATATTACTATAACAAACAAAAGTCGATATATTTAATGTTTGAAAAATGAAATAATTATTTTTATTTTATAGTAGCCTAGCATAAGACCACAGTCCACCTAAGTCAAGCTAGAACAGTGATTCTCAACCTTTTTTTTTGCGGAACACTTTGAAGGTTTTCAAAATTTAGCGGCACACAAAGAAAAAGATAAGTTTAAATCATATTACTTAATAATATCAACATTATTATATATCTAAAATTTGGCGGCACACTTTTGGAATCACTGACCTATAGTATGGTCCATGAGTGGAGACAACTATTACCACAGACAGATGTCTATAACCAACAGTCATCTCCACTATGCCCGCTTGAGGAGACGAATGTGTTCTATCCAGGTTGGTTTACTTACCACTTACTAATAACATTTTGGACTTCAATCAGCTGATGATTCTAAAATAGTCCACGTGATTTTTCTTTCCATACCACTCTTAACATAACTGCATCATTATTCCTTGCATTTGATCAATGGACAAGACAAGTTTCTAGAGCACTGCATTCGTACTTATTTCCACTCTAGTCAACACTTATTTTCAAGTCAAAGTGTTCCAATAGGAATCTACGGATGAATGATTAGAAATAGAAATAGAAGAAAAATAAGAAACATCCACATTGGCTCATTAAATTCATTAAACCCAATTCATATAATAGAAAACGTCAGATAGGTAGGATAGATAAACAGGTCGAAATGGCACTAACCCCGTTCCATGACGGTTGGCACGTGCGAATGTAAGTACATCTTGTTGGAATTTTAAATTAATTACGTCATTAAATTACATCTTGTTATTTTGCGAACATAATTGGCGTTAGTTTTAGGGGTACGTCCGTGGATACCGATCGATACACCCTGTTAGGTCAACTAAACTATCTAAAATTGGGGGCTGTTTGATTATCTGGTGATAAATGAATAAATAAATATAATATTTAAATTAAAATACTTCGACCTATTGATATTAGAATAATTTTCGTGTTTTTGTTTAAATAGCTTCAAAATATAATTTCTCATCTCATAGAAAAAATTTAACTCAATGATTTCTGAGATACTCAATACAACAAACAAACTATGCATAATAGCAATTTTAAATCGCTCTCTTGTATAATAAAATATTATTTTTTAGAATTTCGTTAAAGTACGAACTTGGAACCTCTGCATATGACCCCCCTAATAGTAATAAATATACAGTACAAATATAGTACATGTAATATCTTGGCCTCAAACTAGGATATCCTGTACGTATTTTAGTTTGAAATTGGAACATTGTAGATTTACATTTTAACAGTACATTTTAACTTGGTTATCACATATTTCCATTAAAAGTCATCCATTAAAAGCTCTTCTTACAATACAATAGTATATAGTAAAGATCAATATAAACTTGATATTCGGCTCATTACCCCTGACCTAGTCTACTATCTAGGGATTAGTATATAACGGAAGTAGAGGGCGCTTTGAACCCTACACGTGACTCGTTTAATCAATCCGTATAGATAAGTGCAGTCACATTTCAGTGTTCGGTATAATAACATAAAACTGGCAATTCCAACCACTAAACGAACTTAGTATTTATGACAAAATAATAGATAATTAAGCTTTAACAAACGGCCCTTAATTGTCTAAACCTTTCAACTATATTAAAATTAAGTGAAAATGATACTTAAAAACACATTAACTTAAAACACGTTTCAGTTTTCTCTATTTGCACTAATGTGTTTTATACTGACACGTAGCGCATTCTATTGTTTTATTTGTGTATGTATTTGCATGCCCATAATATTTGTATTTATTCAAGTCTAGTCTTAATCATAAATTAAATTTATATTTAACAATATACCAGTATTATATATTACGTTTATATATATTGTTAGAATAATACATTTTATATTGATAAATTAAATAGCCTCTGAGGTCCTGATTTGATTACTAGATAAAATAAAAAACATTGGTATATGACTAAAACAATATAAAACTAAGTTTTTATAGGCTTGTGTTGTCCCTGTCCTGATAGTACAGTAAATAAAAGTCAGTATATCTATATGTATTTATTATAATTCAATATAAATAAAATTGCTCATAAACGTCAATTTTTCCTTAGTTGCATTATAGTTGTTAGTACTAATAGAATAAGTGGAACGTGTATTAGTTCTAAAACTCATATCTAAATACCATTAAGTCACGGAATAATGCCATTAAATAAAATATCGTTATTGTGAATGTGCTCAGCACGTCGTTTGAGCTTAACTACTTTATTTGCTGGTTTAAATATAGGTACAGTCTAATTAATATTTCTTTTTTTAAACTACAGTAATGCCCCGCTTTACGCGAGGGATACGTTTCGGAAAAAACTGAAATTCCCGCGACCATAGAGAAGTTGACGACTACGTTATGTTTATACGCACTCTTTCGCGTAATACGGGGCAATTGAGCGCGAAATTTGAATTTCGCGTTGTAGTGAAACCGCGCATAACAGGGTCGCGTAAAGCGGGGTATTACTGTATAGAACTTGGTTAGTATTTGAAAATCTATCTGAGCTCTTTTGTCTGCTGTAAATATCATCTATTAATGGAAATAGTAAAAAAAGCTCGCTAAACCTTTAAAAGCTTTTTCGAACTATATCTTAAGATTTATCAATAGAGAATTATAATCTTTGTCTAGTCGCTTTAAAAAGTACAGTCAGCAGCAGAATCGTAATTCGACACCGGAGTGTTGGTGTCGAAAGAGCGACAATTCAAACGCTATTTAACCATTGTTATATTAAAACATTTGTATCGTATTTCTGAGCGTTTTTAACTTTATATACAGGCTGTTTTAAATATAACAAAAATTTCATTGAAAAATTTAGTTAAAACAAATCGCAAATTCTACGTCGTAAAATAAAACTCATGGCATTAATTAAAACTAAATTAATGCAAAAATAATATTTAAACTTAATTATTAAATAAAATATCACGTGACTAAGTTGGTACAATACCTTTAGTGTAGGTATTGTGAAAAAAAAATAATAAAAAAAATAAAGCGAATACAAACAGGGAGAGACGAACGTCCTCCGAAACGCGACTAACTATAGTAAAATAAAGTCCCAATTAAATAAATTTTAAATTAGTCCCAAAATTATATTCCCAAACACGCTGTACACACCGAGGGAGTGTCCAATGACATCTCGCTGTTTTGAAATTCGAACACCGCAGTCGCAACACGAACCTACGAATTACGGATTACAAAAAAGGAACAAAAATTTAGGGCTGTTTTTTTTTCTTTCTCTGATTATACTAAGCCAGTTATCGCTCCTTTGACGTTCCGTTTTATGGGAGTTAAATTGTGAATGGAAAAATACTATAGTTTCATATTACGTTCCGTTTCAAATGATAGATTTCGATTTAGAATATAATAAAGAGACTTATTCAGTTAATAGCGAAGTTAAATTTGTATGTTTTTGTATTTTATAAATTGAATTTGTATTAATGGTGTGATTGTTATTTATTTAGTATGTAGGTAGTTAATTTTATAAAATTATTTCACTTATACTATTTATATCTTATAGATAAAAAAGCTTGGACATAACCCATATCATTTTATGTTTACTCTTAGGCATATAATAAGGATGGCAATAGCTATACAGCAGCTATTCTTCTACATCAGCGGTTCTCAAACTTTTTTGGCGAAGGAAAAAGCCTTAATATAATTATAAAAAAACTGATTTATATGTATTTATGAATAATCATATTGCAACGTAATATTTAGTTGGAATATTTAGATGTAACCTTATAATCTCCCTTTGGTAGGTATTTTTTGCAGTATTTTAGCCCTAGGGTTCCACGGAACACACTTTGAGAATGGCTCTTCTACATCGTAGTAGATTTATTATGACATTAGTATATAAGTGGACAATGCCAGTATACAGCAGCTAAAATTGATAATTAATAAATTAATTTAATTTACATTTGTATTTATTTTGACAAATAAAAGCGCTCTATTGGAGTTCAATTATTTAAATAAGTAAATAAAAAATAAAGAAAACTTAATGATCAGATTTGATAGCAGAGGCGGCTCGTCCTAAAGAGCGCTGGTGCAGTGCACTCCCACGAAAATTACAGAAGTAATCAATATTTCTTCATAATACATACTATCCTTACATTACATTCATTCTATTCTACTATGCCTATACAATAGTATATTATATTACCTATATCTACGCCGCTGTAATATAAGTTCTGTAATTTTCGTGGGAGTGCACTGCACCAGCGCTCTTTAGGACGAGCCGCCTCTGTTTGATAGGGATATTTTACAACAGAGCGATGTAAATTTGTTATTGTGCATAGTTTGTTTGTATAGATTCTTCATCGTATTGAAACCATAGACAAAATTTTAATGGAGAATTATATTTTGAAGTTACTTCAACAAGAAACGAAATTTGCTAAAGTTTAGTTCCGACTATGGTAATAGAACATTTTGGATCACAGCTTAATCCCACTAGATGTGGTTCACACGTCTTTCATAGCTGTAATCTGTTTTGTATTCAATAAATAAATAATAATTATTGTCGATAACACTGGCGTAGAGAATTCAGTGGATCTGATCTAATTTTAATTTTTGTGGTCCATGATTTATGGATTGTTTGTTACTTTATTTTCTCTGAATTAAAATTCAGTTTTTTTTGTTAATTAATTTGTGTACAGGCTATGATTGATGAGTTTCTTGTGGTCTTCTTTTTTTTTATTTACTTTTAGCAAATGGGCTCCAATAGAGCGCTTTTACTCGTCAATACATATACAAATATAAATGAAATAAATTTATTAATTTAATAATTATAAATTTGATTTAGCTGCTGTATACTGGAATTGTCCACTTACATACTAATGTCATAATAATATATAATAAATCTACTATGATGTAGAAGAATAGCTGCTGTATAGGGGCATTGTCATACGCCTTCCCGAAGTCACGATAGAGTCTAATAAACTATTTTCATTTCTAGTAGTTCCCTCTCAACTCCAAATAAAAAGACTAGCAATTATAAATAAAGCTAATAGTAATTTAATTTGTTACACCATTAACTTATTAATTCGGCCTACTTCGAGCTATTAAACAAAGTTGACACATTCTCGGGGGTTCCCCTAATGTTTTGACATATAATACGAAATTTAAAAAAACATCTGCCGTTTTAAATTAATGATTGTACAGAATTCGGATAGCTTTTTGTTTTTTTTACCTATATTGGTCAGCTAATATTTTAAATAAGGAACGTTAGAGTTTAAAAAACGTCTGTACAGTCGACAATTTTCAAATGGATACAGATTGGAATTTGGACTGGAAGAAACAATCATTAGAAAGAGATAACTATATTTTTATCGTGTTGAATTTGAAGCGTGTGTGAAAGGGGGTAACGAATCGCTTATATACGGAAAATGTATCCATTTGAAAATCGCCGTGTGTACATGGTATCTTTAAAAAAACTGGTAGGTATATAAAGAATGTTTGTGTATTGGTGTCTTGATGTTGACTTTTGGGACAACCTGTATATATGTGATCACTATCTTATTGTATTTTTTTCAAATGAAATCATATTCAAAAATCGTTATTGCATGTTTCATTATTATTATTAAAATATTTAAAATGTTATAATTTGATTACATATACATAATATGTCATTTAATTAAATTAATACATTAATTGTTTAGTCATTTTTCAGATACATACATATTGTTATTTAGAAACAAAATATTATTATTTTTAATTTCAAATCTGTCATTATTAAAATAAATAAACTCGTTAACAAAAGCTCTTGTGGCCAGCTCCATAAAAATAATAAAACATTGAAACGCGTAAAACGCAGCCAACGGTGCGCACGCGTCACTTATCGAAACCATCAGCGGTTCTTATCGCGAAACATCCTATGTCGACATTTAAATAAAATTACAATTAAACATTTGGATGTAGCATGTTTTGACCACGCGTTCTAATTCATTTAGGGGTGGTCAGAGGTAGATTAATTTACTTTTCAGCGATATCTGATATCATGCCTTTTAATTTATGCCTCTTTTTTGAGAGCTCTAGATGCTTCCCGAGTTAATTGTTATTTTTAATAGGATTACTTTGTTTAATAATGTTTTCTGATATTGCCTTGAATATATTATTTCGTTTAGTTTATTATTAAGCAACCGTGACCGATTAATGTTTTTTTTTAATTGGCTGAGTAGCGTAACTAATATTGTACCTAAATATAGACCCTATGATGCTGAATAATCTACAGTGATTTCTGAAACGCATATGACGAGAAGAAATCACAAGAAACTAGCCAATCATAGCCTGTATAATATAATGTTAGTATTAGTATCTACTTAGCTTAGCTTAACTGTGATCATCTTTAAAAAATGTAATACAATTAATGTAAATAAAGTTAGTATATATATACATTTGTATATGTAATTTTATTTTGTTATCTTTTTATTTACTACCTTAAGGTTGGTTGTCTGGTGGAGATCACTGCTTAGTGATAAGGCTGCTTTTTGTTCTTTCTTTTCTTCTGTTCTTCTTTATATGTATTATTATTATTATATAAGCACATGAACATACACACAATCATATCAGTCACACTAGGTTGTCATTAAGATAGTAAGTTTTCTTATAATAAGCCTTTTTAATAAGCGTTTCTTTAATATCCTCCTTAAATAAAGGCATAGGAAGAATTGCAAGTTGACGAGGCAACAGTAGATCACATTAACCCATTACTACCCACTGTCCTATTTTTAGGACACTAAATTCAAATATTTTTTTAACCTATTAAGAGTTGTATTTTTATACCATTTGATTTTTGATTTGATGAAATATTTTTTTTCCGCTGAGTCAAATATTTACGTAATTTTAATGTAATTTTTTCAAATTGATCATTTTTGTTGCCTCGAAAAAAAAAAGCATTATGTTCCGATTTTATATACCGTAAAAGAAAACAGTAACCAACTTCAAAGTACATAAAACTGATTTTTAGACTTCTACCAAATATATATAATATAAAAATAAAAACAAAATATATTTTTTATCCCCATTGTCATATGTTATAGGAGGAAGGACAAGCTGACTCAGCGTTAAAGATTTTTTTTAAATTTTTTTTTGTAATATTATTTTTTCTTAACGTATTATGAACTTAATTTAAAGATTTCACCAAAAAAATCCAATGATTTCGACGCTTGGGAAGTAATGGGTTGTTAAGCTTGGAAATGTTCAGTTTTACGAAATATTGAATCTAAAAATTCAAATGATGCGAGTAAAAATCGTAATTCTAATCCGAAATGGGAATTAATATTCGTCTACTTTTTAGAGCCATAACGCTCCGAGTGAGGTACGGACAGAGGTCTTTTTTCAACCCATTTGCTGAACAAAATTTGTTTTGATTCTTTTACGTTATGTTTGTTATAAAGGCGTTTCTACATGTTGGAGTAACAACAAGAAGCCGAAGAATTATTCCTATTATAGTCGTGGATCAAAACGTGGGTGATGTCAATGATCATGTTTTACCGGACACGATGACTTATCAACCTGGTGCATCAACTCAAATCACACAACAAAGTTTATCAGATGGACACGGAGACAAATCAGCTGGATCTCCTAACGCTCAACAGTAGAATCTTGAACAGCGGGAGTCTCAGCCCTCAACGTCTGCAGCATTAAACGAGGCACCACGTCGTTCCACACAACGACGTAAACCTCCTGCGCGTTTCGGATATTGAGCTTTCAGGAGGAGTAATGTAATTAATATTCTAGGCTTAAAATACTATTGCCAATTATGTCATTGTGATTGAAAATAAACAGCTTTTCATGTTAAAACTGAATTTATATTTTATTCATAATGCAACAAAAGTCATTATAAAACGTGATATAGCAAAAACGTATCTGAGATGGAATAACAAAACGCAAATGACAGCTAAACGTAATTTTGTCTATGGTTAAGTATGGTTGAAAATTTCATAATTATAAATTTTGTCAGAAATTAATAAACATCAGTAAAAATCCAAAATCTGTTTATTTATTGCTTCTAAGGCGGAACAAAGTTCGCCGGGTCAGCTAGTATATATATATATATATATATTGATGTTTGAATATGTCGGTAGTTAAAAATATTCCCTTAAAGGTTGATCGAAATTGAGGTAGATTAGTGCGGAGGTGGAAGTACTACTAAATACTTATATGTTATTTTAAGGTAAGATCACAGATTATAAGTTACAAATATATAATACTAGCGGTCCGGTACGTGCTTCGCTACGTATAAAGTGAAATATAAAAAAAAAAATTGGAACATCAAATTCATGCATCAAACAGCATGAATGACATAAAAAATTTCAATTACTGTCAACACTGAAAATAGTTTCAATTTGACAGCACAATCCGCCATTTATTGAATTTGTTACAAAAAATGTGATAAATGAAGAACCGCTCAACCGATTTTGTGCAAACTTCACATAAACCATCTACTAAATAGTCCGAACAAAGCCTAAACATTTGGTTTGGATAGGTAGGTCCGTTCTTGAGTTATAAAATTACAACGAAAAGTGCCATTGATTTTTATATATATTTATATATAAATATAAAATAAAGATAAACTTGTAGTCCAATGACCAATCACAGTAAATAGATAGGGAAAAGGAGACAGAGAAAATGCTAACTAGAGTTTAAATAACAGGGAAGATAGACTAATATAATGCTCCCTCTTCCATTATAATTTTTTATTCAATCATGTTACATTATCAATGTATGATGCACCTAATACGAAATATTCTGTTACTATTTTTTCTAATTAGTGTTGCGCGTGAAATCTATCGATAATTATAATATCAATGTTTAAAAAGAAAAAACATTACATAATATATTTAATAATGTTTTTTGTTTTTCAATATTTAAATTTGGTAATACATATTAAAAATCAATATTTTTTAGAGATGTATATTTTTTTTATCGATGTCGATATTTTATTTTCAAGCTAAAAGCGCATCACTATAAGCCAGATTTATACATAGCATGTATCTCTCACATTATGGCATATTTCATTTTTCCAATCCTTTTCTGAAACCATACTTCTACGAATCTCTTTTAATTCGTTTTACTGTAGCGTCAGAGTTACCCCGGATTTTTTAAAATAAAAGATTATTCCCTTTTCGATCACATTTTTCATCCCGTTAACTGTTTCACCCGGATAACTCCATATAGAGTTGTATTTTGTTTGCTTTCAAATATTAATAAAGCAACCGTGGCAGAGCGGTTTCCAAGTATATAATTATTATTATGAATTATATTTATTTCACACGGTTACAGGATGACCGGGAGAAAAACTTTATTAGGAACCTTCAACCGGATATTGCTCTTTGGATGTGTTCAAAGGAGGCATAGAGTTGGACATAAATTTGCGTTATGTAGTCATTAGTCGTGTATGAGGGGTTTTATTTATGAGCGATTTTGACGTTACGTTATATGATATAAGCTTTCATCCACATTAGACTGCGATGCGGTTAAGTGAATAAACATCAGAAGGAGTGTGTCGGCATAGTGGGGGTGGCTGTTGCAGGCAGCAGTTAGCAGTTATCTTCGGTCATGGACTACGGTCGTCCCCACTAACATAGTCTATTATGGTAACTTCACGTGGGTCTGACCGTAATACAAATTTTAAAAAGTGACACAGATACAGTGACGTAGACCCGATTGTTTCATACAGCTGGCATTGTATGTTTTTTGTTAAGGTTTAAGATATTTATTTACTCAAAAAGAATTACATAAATTCACTTAATTGAGATACTTATATAAAATTTATAAATAAACATAACGTACATAGACTATATCGTATTATACTAGAATATTGACAACACCATTACAAGGCACTCAGACCCGTTATACGTTTCTTCAATTCATATTTAAATTTGGAAATAATTTTATTATTAGTTATATTAATCGGCAATTCATTATAGACCTGCGCTCCTTCCACCATAACACTTCTTTTCCATAGCTAGTTCTAGCTGCCAGGATTTTTATCAGTGGGCTTATCACGAATTTTAGTCTGGCTATCGAACCGAGTTCGCTTCAAGCTACCGCGTGCGGATTTGGAACTGCAATATTTTAGATACTTTTTGTTAATTTTCGAACGTCTCGATCTTTCGTTCATTTGATAGATTGCTGGTGCTCGTTAGTCGTTAGTTCATTCATGATCTCGATTGCTGACGGATCCGTTTTGCTTGTGACAGCTCGATTCGAAAGCCAGATTAAATTAAATTTTGTTTTAATTTGTTTTATTATTATTATTATATTAGTAAAAGAATGCAATTGTTTTTAACCACGTGTGTGAATAGTTTTGGATCACAATTTACTTCCACTTAACACACTACATTTTTTCCATTCAATTCCTTTAATAACTGCGATCTATTTTATTCGCCAATAAATAAATAAATTCTCCATTCATACTTATCGCTTATCGCTTAACGTGTAACCTAAGCCTTAGATTTCCACCGTAATATGATAAATTAGATTTGTTTGTCTTGTTTTCGTTATTCTTGTACTTTATGTACCTGCCGTAAGAGCGTGTTTCGTTTTGTAAAATAGTGACATCAGATGTTTATGTACCTTGTTAGGCCTAATTGTGTGATTGGAATCTAAGTTCTAACCTACAGAATACACCTGAAAGTAACTATATCAGCGGTTCTCAAACTTTTTTAGCGAAGGAAAAGTTTTAATATAATTATAAAAAACTGATTTATATGTATTTATGAATAATCATATTGTAATGTAATATTTAGTTGGAATATTTAGATGTAACCTTATAATCTGCCTTTGGTAGGTATTTTTTGCAGTATTTTAGCCCTAGGGTTCCGCGAAACACCAGTTTGAGAATGGCTGCCATATATAGTTTAAAAAAGCACTAGGTCCGTATCTCTTTGTATAAGGCCCCCCGTACACGATAACAATAAACATGCATTGTTAACCGTTCAAGTAAAAAATATGATAAACAACAATGCGTCTAATAGGGCCCTTAACTCAAGAGGCCTTTTAACAATTGAATGCGTAATTATCTGTTTCTATTTCTACTTTGTCGGCGTTTAGTCATCTCGTTTTTGATTCTAAACTTGAACATCGTTACTTCTAGATCTGTATCTATAGTAAAAATACGGGTACGGTCATTTGACTGTATACAACTTTAAAGTTTACTTAACACTAGATTTACCAGCTATTTAAATATACCTATTTCTACCAAAACCAAAAAAGTATATATTTCTTACAAATATATATAAAATAATATAAAATTCATAAAACTAATTCTTCTGTTATACAAGAATTAAAGAAAGTGTTACATGCAGTAGGAATTGTAATTTGATCTTGCAAGACTAGTCATTTTGACTCGTCTGGTAAATCTAGTGTTAATGGTTTTGATAATTCTACCTATCATATTATAGGTAAATATTTTCCTAGTATTTTTTTATATGTCCAGACCTGATATTAAACTAATTTGTAATCCATACATACTAAATACTTTAGATATATATATTTGTGAGAGTTTTAATAATTCGCGGCAAAAGTGAGACACTGGTCTGTGGGACGGGACTGACCATCTACACCAGTGTTTCCCAAACTTTTTTGTGCCATGTTCATTTTCGAATCGCCCTCCTTAACAATCAAATTTCCGCCCAGATCTAGATTCTAGTACTCAACGTATACATATATTGATAAATATAAAAATATAGAAAAAAAAAATCGGGAAAATAAAATATATAAAGAATTTAGGAGCATTACTATTTATAATCTGTTTTCCCACTTATAGCATGAAAATAAAACTTAGGTGTCGCTTCAAAAGTGGTACAACCTTCACGAAATCTCCTTTGGCACTTGTTTTTTTTCTTTCAAGCGGTTCTCTTTGGCCCCGGTATCAATTAAGTATAAGAAACAAAAGTATTTAAAAAATCAACTATTTACATATGTATTGAGAGAAAACTTGAAGATTATATGACGCCTTTCTTTTAAAATAAAATATTTATTTAGTATTTACGAACAACTCAAAGAAATAATAATCCTTTACAACAATAGCCATTAGAAAGTACCGCAATAACAGACAGACAGCCAGACATTAGGCAGTCTGATAAACAAACATAAAATAGCAATTATTGCCGCCTAATTTCACCCAACTAAAGTCAATGGCGCGAAAAATCGCAAATTTTGTCTATGACCAAGATGGCCGCATCTGTTACCCCTTTGGGATTAAATTAAAAGCAGATGTTATTGCTAAATCTAGTTTAAAGATTAGAGAATACAGTACATGAACTAACACTGGACTAAATTTTTGTAAATTGCTCTTTCATTCCATAGGACCAATTATATAGTTCAGTACATGCCATTAGTTAGTTCTTAGTACAATTCAATAAGAGCGCTCACATCACTCGTACAGTACACTAAACTCACATTAAATACAGTGCAACCTTGAAGGGAATCAGTAAATAATTCGTTATATCAAGTAATTTGTTACAATGAGGTTCGTTATATAGAGGTTAGGTTGACGACTCGTTTTAACATGGTTTCAAAAAATTATTAATCTCAGCTTTACGTAGGTACTAATCTGCTTACCCTGTTATAGCGAACGCTTTCGTTAAATAGAGGTAAATAATATTTTCTTTTTATATTTTGCAAAGATTGAAAATTCGTTATAAAAAGGTTTTTAACAAATGTATTCGCAATGTAAAGAATACTTTATTAAGATACGCACATAATGTTTTTTTTATATTTTGGAAAATGCGTCGGTCGCCAGAAAGAGACAGAGATATTTTTAAAATAATTCTGTCTTGTATCATCTACGAGTTAGGGATGAACGTTCCTTGTTAATGCCATTAAGGGTGTACGTTCCTCTTATAATTGATAAATCATGTAACTTGATACACGCGTGTGTAACGGGTGCTTTAATTTCGGGTAACATTTAATGGGCAAGAGTTATTGTTATTTTGTCTTGTTAGTGAACTGGGTAAACACATTTTTGGGCTAGCAACCCAGAAGTGGGGTAGCAGCGGTCAGTTGCTAATGTCAATTGTTAGTTTAAAAAAATCAAAATTAAACGCGATAATACCATACATACAACAAGATTTCTTTAACACTAGATTTACCAGCTTAAATATACCTATTTCTACCAAAACAAAAAAAGTATATAATTGTCACAAATATATATAAAATAATATAAAGCTCATAAAACTAATTCTTCTGTTATAGATTAAAGAAGATTAGAAGAATTAAAGAAAATGTTACACGCAGTAGGAATTTTAATTTGATCCTGCAAGACCAGTCATTTTGACTGGTCTGGTAAATCTAGTGTTAATAAAATGCTCACATAGTCTCATTTAAATTTACTATTCGTGTTCTGTTTATCTGGATCCCACGTCACAGGCATTGCCTAGTGTGGGACCATCGAAAATCGTACTGTAATTTTACTTTAACTATAAATAAGTAATAAACCGCTTGTTTGTTTTTGACAAGTGTGGTAAAAGTTTGGCAGAATTGTCTTCATTAGACATCTGAGACTATTAACTCTTTGCACGCGAGAGATGACTGTCATTCATCACTTGTCTGAAACTGTTTAAGTTTCGATTCTTCAACTCTGTTTGTACAATCTTATGAAGTGTGAAATGACATCGTTTCAAATCTCGAGTTGCTTGTTGGTCTGCGCGGAAACGGTGCAGTGTTAATAAAAAAAGGAGGAGCTTATTAAATTAGGAAGTTGTATGTCAATAACCTTAAACAACACTAGCTTAGGTGTATTTTAATTCTAATGTTTGTATGAAATATTAGGTCAGTCCAAAAGTTTGTGCGTTTTACACCATTCAAAAATTTCGCCAAAAAAAAAATATATATACTAATATAATAAAGAGGAAACATTTGATTGTTTGTATGTATTGATTAGGCTCCGAAACTACTGGACCGACTTGAAAAATTCTTTAACATTAGAATCCTACATTATTCCTGATGAACATAGGCTATAGAATATTTTCAAGAACCTTAGAGATCCGTATGAAAACTTCAATAATGTAACCCAAAGTGTAAAAAAAAACATTATATTGCGTACGCTGCGGAAATTATTGACAATAGAGCAAAGTGATGTTCTACAGTTTTATAGAGGACATCAATATCTACAAAAAAGTGTGCGATACCATATGTCTAACTATTACAGTTATGTTACAATAACTACTTTTTCATGTTAAAATTCATAGTACTTTATATCTTCATTATTACGCGAACGAAGTCGCTGGCAACAGCTAGTATATATATGAAGTAAAATTTGGAAATAATAAACAGTTTACATTATATTAATAAAGATAAAATTATAAAGCAAATCCCTCAAGCGGCCCTTGTCCAAAAAAACCTAATCGATCAAAACAATGAAAGCACACATGTTCGAATCCCGTCAAAATTGCGAACCGCAAAAATCAAACCATTTGTCAAATTTAAAACGTAAACAGACCACTATTAGGGTGGGGATCTCCTGGGATTCATCCCCAGGGACAGAGATGGGCATTTAGGGAGTTATCGTTGTCGCAAATGGTTTTATTTAGTACCTTACAGTTTATTAAGTTCTTCTTTATTCCATATCTAGACGCATCTATTCACATGATAGAGTTACACTGTTAGAACGTACATAACTGGAGTTCTTATTAATTTCAGCAACTTAGTACTGTTTATTGGTTAATAATGACGTATTGTTGTCGTTATTTGGAGTGGGTGTGCTATATAGAGTGTACAATGAATAATAGCTACATGTAAGGAACCGCCAATTTTACAGCGTTATTGAGAGAAAAAAACAATTTTATTTTACTATTATAATACATATGTATTTACTTTTGTATAAAGAACGTACACAGCTGCAGTTCTTATTAATTTCACCAACTTAGTACTGTTTATTGCTTAATAATGACGTTTAGTTGTCGTTATTTAGAGTGAGTATGATGATATATAGAGTGTAACATTATTTAGATATCTAGATAAACCAATTAAAGTTAAGTAATTTCGATGTTTCAGAAATAATTATAGCTATTAACGGAATGGAATGAAAAAAATATGGAACTAAACTGTGATCCAAAATTATACATTATCATCAATAATACATTTTATAGTTTAAAACGATTGTATTATTAACTATAAAATGTTATATATGTTATTAATTAATATTTAATTTTTATTATAATTTAAAAAAATTATAAGGCTTCTTATAAACCGGTTAGTAGACCATATTATTATACAGGTGGTGGTTATTTGTTTCATATTATAATATTTATAATAAATATAATGTCACAGAATCCACAAAGCAAACATGTTTAAAGTAATTATCACATGTTAGTGCTACCCATTGAGAGATAAAACCCACCCCTTGTAATAAGGGCTGCCATTCACAAACTGAACATTTATTTATTTAATTAAGTTAATTTAGTAGTATATGTATGTATTTATGTATATTTTTTGTATTATTTTATTATTTATTGGTATATATTATTATATTTTATTTTTTTTGCACCCTTAACCCCAACTAAATTCGCGATTTACTACCTAAAGGTTGGTTGCCTGGTAGAGATCACTACTCAGTGATAAGGCCGCCTATTGTTTTTTATTTTTTGTTTTTTATCTTATTCTCTAATAATGTGTGCAATAAAGAGTTATTATTATTATTATTATTATTATTAAGTTATGTTATTGGAATTTGGAATTTATGAGATTACTGTATAATTTGATTTGTTAGAGAAAACAAAATTAATATAACATTTGAAAGTTTCAAGTTGGAATTCAAAGTTATAGCTTTCAATAATAAATTCGATTTTTAAATTTCTAGAGGTAATTCTATGATGCCTGTTATCTATAGAAAATTTGTTATTTAAGTACTTTTTGGTAGGTAATATCGTATTCCTGTAAACTGGTTGTAGATCAGCACTTTGGTAGAAATAAATATATGTATGGCATTTGCATATTTTCTTTTATATGTACAATTAAAGGCTTATGTTGCTACGTAATTTATAAGAGTATCAATAAAAACAATTGAATTTAAAAACAAAAAAAGTCAAGTTTCAAGTGAAATTATATATACATTTTGTTGTTGTGGATGGCAGCCCTATACACTCAATGGTTAGGGGGCCGAATAATTACTCCATTATATGCCAATAGTAACAGAAGATGCTTTTTATACGTACAAAAGATGGGGTCGAATTGGGGGGTATAATTGGACCACTACTGAATGCACCCCCAAGGCTGTTTGGGAAACTCTTAACTGTAGAAAAGTGATGTTTAATAATTTGTTTGTTTTTCATAAGACTATTGTTTATTGAGTTTCTGTTATTAAGACAACGTTAAAGGGATAATTTGTACATATATAGTATAATGCGAGACATATAGTACGTAATTAAAGAGTGGTAGGCATTAGTCCAGTATGTCACACCAGAATAGTACCACCACTTTCAAGCTACACGCCTATGAAGTGATCTAATCACGTTTCGAGACCAGCTTGAAAGTAGTTGGGATAACGAGAGGAGTATTCCCTGTTAATTTGGACAGACCATACTCTAGCTTAATATCAGGCGGACTTTAGTCCTACCATATGACTACTACTACTAACACTACTATTAGTACTATTTAATATAAAAAAGGTACCATTTGAAGTATATCTTCGTATATATATCCTAGTAATCCCTACTAATATTATAAATGTGAATGTGAGTTTGTTTGTTACGTTTTCACGCAACAACTACTTAACTGATCATCATGAAACTTTGTACACATTTTTGGAGGTACTAGAAGTAACATAGGATACTTTTTAATAAAAAAAAAAACAAAATTCATTACATTAATTATATTTTAACATTTGTTGTTGTAATTCAATAAAGCATATTTTAAGCTTTTGAAGCATGTATGCAGTAATTTTAAAAAATTGATAATCCAAGCCAAGCAAGAAAATATAGTTATCATATTGATTCATTTCTATTGAAATGATCTCTGATACTTATTTAATGACTTAAACGCGAGCGAAGCCGCGGGTAAAAGCTAGTCAAGTAATATAGTATAATGTGATTATATGAAAAAAAATACAAGTTCATCCTTTGAAGGCACTCGCAGCCATTGTTGTTTTCATAACAATGTGACGTGTGCCAATATAATTACGACGCATTTATTTTAATAATGGGAGAGGCACGCGAGGTATCTTCTCAGAGGTGAGTGGTTTAGAGCCGTGGGTTACAGCTCTGGGATTTGGGCGTATAACAAACGCCCAGACCCAGTCTACCTATTCATATTAAATGTTAACTTATAGGTATATATATTTATTTTTATTTATAATGCTACTATATTTATTGCATTACTCGATTCTTACATAGTGTTTTTATGACAATAGCTAAGATCGCTAATTGCTATAAGTTCATTTAAGTGACTTACCAATCATAGACTTCGTGTTGAACCAGAGAAACAGACTAGTATGGCAACAATTATAGAAGCCATTAAGCTGGAAAGCCATACAGCAAGATAACCGTACTAGCTATAGCAATGTCTGCTATAAAGAAAGAAGTTTGACGGCGTGTTTGTTCGTTTGTTTTTTGTAGCAATTTGTAAAAAATAAAAAAAAAACAATTGAATGAAGTTTTGTTTTGATTTAATTAATAGAATGGGATTTGAATATTTAAAAAGGAATGTTTTAGTAGGTATATAATTATTATTTTTTGTTTTATTCATATTCAAAACTCAAATCGTCAACAAGCATAATAATAATTCGCAAGTAAATCAAACGCACACATCAATGTAACATCTCAAATCATAATATTAAACGGCTTATTTAAGATCAGGGGTAGGAAGCGAGGGTGTTATTCTCGCAGATTTAGGATCGAATTTAAATCGGATTGAAATCTAGTTGGGATTTTAATAAAAAAATAATTTTCTTATACAATCACTTAATACTTTTTAAGTCAGGACATTGTATGTACATTTATTCATTTAAAACTGTAAATTTATATATATATATTCACTCACACAACTACAGCTTTTCCTATGATAGAAAAACTCCACTAATGTTAATCTTAGAATAGTATTTTAGGTGCAATAAAGAATTTTATTAATGTACTAACAGTTGCCCGCGACTACGTCTGTGTAATAATGGAGATATAAAGTACTATGAAGTTTCATATTTCAGTCAACAGAAAATGCCTATCACATACATAATGTTTTTTTTTTCACAGTTTGAAAACGTTTTTGGAAATATTCTATAGCCTATGTTTATCAGGGATAATGTAGGATTCTAATGGTGAAAGAATTTTTCAAATTGGTCCAGTAGTTTCTGAGCCTATTCAATACATACAAACAATCAAATGTTTCCTCTTTATTATATTAGTATAGATTAGTATTTCTCATCTTGGTACGATTTAGAAAACACAATCTAAATTAAAACAAGAATTAACCCGTTTTGAGATTGGCCTCTCCCAAAACATTAGAGGCCTATTACACGAATGGTTACCCAAATGGCGAGAAATTCGACCCTTTTGGACGTTAGTAAAACATTGGGGCGGCATTCGTTTGTTCCTAGGATTAAATTAACATAGACGAGTTTGTTTTAGTAATTATAACTGATTGTTGTTTGCCTCTTAGATGCAAACGCAGAACTCTTATTATAGATAATTAATTATATGTATTTGTTCACGACGAACGATCCGTTCCAGTGGATCCTTGTGCCTGACCTGTGCCTGCTTCACACTGAGCTGATGTATCACCTGGGCTCCTCGCCTACCGAGGAACCACTACCTCAATTCAGCAACAACTGCCCTCATCAGCCCTCTGACAAGCCTTTTATTACCTCTCTTTCAAACAAAACCAATCAAATTCCTTATTCTAAACACATTCAAATTAAAACTGACAATTATCTTCTAAATTTCAATTCTCCAAAACTAACCTACGTCCTACGTACCTATGTCATTCTGTCATTGACAGTATTCTTCTGGAGCTATATCTTATACAGGATGGGGCACGGGAACCTCCCACATTTAAAAAACATTTGTCAGAAAGGTTACATTTAGTGTAGATCCTGATGCTATAAATTTTCATACCCAAGACAAAATTCCTTTCCTATCGAGAATACTTAGATACAACTACGATTTTTAGAAATGGGGGAATTTCCCGTGCCCCATATTGTATACATATGCTGAGTGATTCATACGAATGTTTGAAGTTGAGAATGTCGTGTTAAGAAGTGTTAGTAGAGTCTATACCTGTTGTCAGAATATTTCTCTGCACATATAGGTCTTTCTGCACCTATTGGTCCTTCTCCGCACATATTGGCTCTTCTCTGTACATATTGGTCCTTCTCCGCACATATTGGTAGTTTGACGACTGGACATCTTCTTGGACATCTATGCAAAAGAAATGACTACCCTCCTTGCGTCTACTCTTATAGTTAGTGGTCTTTGCCAAGTCTAACTGTAGGACATTAGGCTTGTTCCCGTTTAGTTATGCCCTAGGGACTAACCCGAGTTAATGGTGCCCTTTATAACACAACATACATTTTCAATTTATTAAGCTTTTTATTATTGCGGGTGCAAAAGTGGTCCGTTTTTAGCTGCCATTTTTTTAAATATAATTTTATTACATATTCCCTTGTTGTGTTTTTATTTATCTTTTGTTTGTTTATTGTAATATTAATTGTCGCGTATTGAAGCAGTTTTTAATTCGTTTTTGTCCGTACTGTCTCCAATTCGTTTTTCTATCTAGGATATCCTCTAGGATAGATCTCCCTATTTGTGTCTTATATAAGTCAGTGGCTACAATCTTTTCAAGAAAAGCAAGAAGATATATTCCTCCATGCAGTAATTAAAAATCAAATTGCAAATAAAAAATCTAGAAAAAAATATCACATTATACTAAAAAACCTGATTCATATAAACTTAATTATAATAACATACACTCACCCCCAAAATAAGGGTGCGTTTTAAACATGAATTACTCCTCAAACACCCAAACAATACATCTTCATATTAACAAGGACCCTTACGGCAAAACCTGCTAAGTCCTGTTTTTAATAAAAATATACTTTAAGTAGTATTACTACAATCTATAAAAAAATTCTATTAAAATTATAGAAATAAGGGTGCCTTGTTAACTTCAACAACATTAATTTTCTACTAGACAGTCTAGTTTAAAAGAAATTAATGTATTAATAGTTCCCTAATTGCATTGTAATTTGATCCTAAACTCTGAAACGCTGGATGGATAATAATCAAAATAAACGCGATGGTAAGTCGTATTTTTAAAAACTAGACATATCACTTTTTATTAATAAAACACTTCAAATAGACAGAGAGCTTTTTTTATTAAACACTCCCATTAAAGAGATAGGTGTTCCATTTTTGAACACAAAATGACGTAAGTTCAAATAATAAACGTTATTTCCTACGTCATTTTCGAACTCGGCATTTGAATTTCGAACGCACAGACCATCTGCTGCCACAATAGGCACTTACATGCGTGCGCATTTCGTTTAGCATTACATTTCTAAAGTGACTTAAATACATTATATGCGTACGGCAAAATATTCTTTGATGTTAAAGAAATTGTATTGGTATAGAGTTGGGAATTGCTTGTTGAAGCTACAAATCCACCCCCGTTTTTCTATGGATTAAGTATAATGAATCCTAAATTCGATCTTTGACACCTTTTCGATACGAATGACGTTCCATTCTATGATTGTGTTTGTACGAGTGTATTTAATAGTGATTACGTTCCGTTTTAGGGGAAAGTCGAAATGTTTTTTTATACCACTTATTTGATTGTAATGAAAAGTTTATGGGGGTGTTTTGATATATTTAACTTTATTTGTTGTTAATTCGTATGGAATTAAAGTTATTAAGTTAATTTCTGGAATAATTTTGCAGAATTATTTGTCTAATTGAGTGTTAAAAATTAAAACAATTATTATCATGTTCCATTTTTAAGGCAAAACTTAATTCCTTTTTAAAATTTAAAAATCGAAACATGCATGACAATTTTCGCGTTCGTTTTCGTAAAATCCGTTTAAAAACAAAAGAATTCGAATACTGCATTATGTGCTCGACAAATATTAACACTTTTCGGCAGTAACTGAAAAAGGGGGGTTGTCGTGTCTGGGGTAGGTGGGGGGTGAGGGGGGGATGTTCTGATTGGAGCGATGTCTCTTGTCACGTGCCGTTGGGAAATCAACCGCGGTTTCGCATCGCCGCCTGTGCTCATTGTAGTAGGCTGTACATATTGCAGAAAGTAGAGCAATGTTTAAATTCAGAGGCGTCATCTTTTAAAGAGATATAACTTCGTAAAACCTAAGAAATAATTATTCAATATATTAAATTCTTATAAAGACATTATAAAAATAAATAAATAGTTTTAGTTGCAATATTAATAATTAAAAGTTTTGTAAGTGATGGCTCCCACGTGGCAGGCAATGCCTAGTGTGGGACCATCGAAAACTATAGTATGTAATATTATTCTTAAGTAAACAAATAAATAAATAAATAAATATTTAGACTTTTATTGTTTTTTTTAAGTCTAATTAACCTACGAAAACAAAAATAATTATATATTTGTTATAAATATATGTAAGTGATGATTACAGGGTAGTTATGAAAACCTCTTTTATGAATTGTATAATGGTATGTGACTACCCCATTGTCAGTCAGTCGTTAGCAAGCTCGATAAATGATCACATTCAAAAAGGACTTTAATTTCCATAACTATGACAAACACAGCAATATTAATAAGAAACCATATATAAAAAGAATACCCAAAATACTCACAGGATTATAATATGAATTAAGAGACGATTACACTAGTTTACAAATTAAAATAAAAGTCATGTCCTTTCAATGTATTCAATATCGTTGTATTTAGTAGTAATAACTAAACGCAAACATATATTTATTTTATTTCTATCACGTTTATAAATCAAGTTCTTATTACATCTTATTTTCAAACTACCCATAAGTTGGTTTCGATTTTATTATAAAATGTTGATGCTGTGGAGTGTTTAGTTAAATAAATATTTGTTTTTACAATGTCAAAAAAGTAGTGTAAAGTACATCCTGATCGTTTTTGTTATGTGTGTGGTGAATTTATAATATCTAAAAAAGGATATCCCATAACGGAATCACTTAAAGATGTATATTTTGGTTATTTCAAAATGACGTGTTAGATTTTTTTTATAATTTTTCTGAAACTCAGTGCACCTCAATTGTTAAGAAAAAAAAAACGTTTCATTTGAAGGACAAAAACCTTGTAAACTAGTGTTATACCAGCTATGCCAACTCTAAAGTTTAATAAGTCTCTGGTGTTACATTTGACTGTGTTTAGCCGCGAGGTTCCCAATGTTTAAACAGACCTGTAGTGACGTATTTCAGAAATTCATTGTCAAATTGTACAAAAGCGTTCTCTCACCTGTTAACTACATTTATTTTAGTTTGTATTCCGAACATATAGAGTGATTAAAACCAATACTTTGAGAATTATATTGTGTCAAATAAAATTTGGACTCATTTTTCTTGATTAATAAAGTTATTTGTCTATAAAATTGTAAAATATGACAATAGCTTATTCGATTTTTTTAGTATATAGAGACTCAAAAGGCAAATAACGAGAAAAAATCACAAGAAACTCGCCAATCACATAATCTTGCTTTGAATGCTTTGCCGTTGTCTGTGCGTAGCGCGCCATCTATCGCAGTCTTTAAGAAGTTATTGCGTGAACACTATCTCTCACTGTAAAACTGTCTGTGTTATTATTGTTACTTTTTTAAATTAATTTATTATTATTATTTTAATTATATATTTATTCTTATTTTAGTAGTATATGTATGTATTTATGTATATTTTTTGTAATAAATGTTTATTTGTATATATTATTATATTTTTTTGCACACTAAAACCCAATTAAATTCGCGATTTATTACCTTAAGGTTGGTTGCCTGGTAGAGATCACTAAGGCCGACTTTTGTTTAATTTTTCTTTTCTGTGTGTGTGCAATAAAGAGTTTTCATTATTATTATTATTACAACCTGTACAATATAATGTTAGTATTAGTAGGTACATTTTTGCTTGGCTTTAATTAAACATCTTTTAAAATCTAATACAATGAATGTAAATAAAGTTAGTACCTATACCAACATATACACTATACAGTCATCTTCTTTGCTTTTTCACTTATTTGCTTCCAAAATTCTTTGCTATTATATAGTTTACTAGCTGTTGCCCGCAACTACGTCTGCGTAATAATCTAATAAGAATTATACAAACTTTCATCCCCTATTTTATCCCCTTGGGGGCAGAATTGATCAAAATCCTTTCTTAGCGGATGCCTACGTCATAACATCTACCTGCATGCCAAATTTCAGCCCGAACCGTCCAGTAGTTTGGGCTGTGCGTTGATAGATCACTAAGTCAGTCACCTTTGAGTTTTATATATATAGATTTGTTGTATCACGTCAATCATGAAAGAAAATGCTATTTATAGATGAAAAGATTACGTGTTATTTCCTTTCCCTGTACACCCCTTTTAAGACGATATAGTTTAAGAAAATATAATAAAAAAATTAAATAATAAAGAATTTTAGTACATAAAAATAGCAAGGGCCCCTGTACTAGTCCCTGTACAATAGATAATAATTAAATTTAAAAACAAACATTTCATCAAAGTCAGTATTCTGGGTTTTTAAATATCAACAGTACCTTTTGCTCACGACGAACGATCCGTTCCCGTGGATCCTTGTGCTTGCCCTGTGCCTGGGGGGCTGCTCAGGCGCACTTCGGACGAAAATACGGACATTTCCTACTCGGGAACCCTTACGTAATCATTCACGAAATTACGGATTTGACAGCGACGTCACGATGGATAGGCCATACAATGCTCATTTTACGGACATTTGACAGGACTTTATACGGGCTTATGTGTCAAAATTCACATAAACTATAGAAGTGACGGCCGTATCACGAAACTACGGATACGCCTGAGTAGCCCCCCTGCTTCGCCTACCGAGAAATCACTACCTCAATTCAATCAACAATTCAGCAGCAACTGCCCTCATCAGCCTTCTGACAAACCTTTTATTACCTTAGTACAAACAAAATCAACCAAATTCCTTATTCTAAATATGTTCAAATTAAAACTGACAATTATCTTCTAAATTCTAATTGTACAAAAACGAACCTACGTCGTCAATGTTATCCTATCATTGACACCTTTGTTACTTATTTTCTGTAACTCTCCTTTAACTAGCTTTTAAAAAAGTAGGTAGGACGATTATTAGTGGTCTGCTGTACCCATGAAATGGCTTAGTGACACTATAATTCGGTAATTTTTTTTGTCTTACGCAGATCTATACAAGAAGTATTCTGTCCTCTTCTATCTCATTGTCTTTTCTATACAGCTATCTCGCTCTTACAATTTATCCCCTTATCCTCCCTTTACATGCGCATTTAATCCCGCTAAGATTGTTTTGTTTTGCCAGCGTTTTGGCGGGAAAAATAGATGACGTTCTTAGGACGTGTTCCAATTGCTTGTGTGATATAAATAATATATTTATATAATACTCGTATATTTATATGTTGTATTCATAGGTTTTAGTATTATTAATTTTATTTAATTTGGACGCCACACCACACGGGGGTGTGATTCGAAGACACGAGTGATGAAGATTTCGGAGCGTACAAAACCGTAGATCTCAGGTTTTAGATACGTCGAAGAGATTTGGTCGAATCCGATCAAAAATTTGTATTATTTTGAAAAAATGAGGTTCGATTTTTGGTCTTTTTTATATAAATATCCCAATTTGTTAAAAAAATTAACAATTTTGGCAGTATAGGCTCGATTCCTTTGCCTAAAATTGTAACAAAATCAAAAGAAACAAAATGTCAAATCTGTCAATCAAATAATTAAATTAATAATTTATCTATACTATCTATACTATTATATAAAGAGGAAACATTTGATTGTTTGTATGTATTGAATAGGCTCCGAAACTACTGGACCGATTTGAAAAATTCTTTTACCATTAGAATCGTAAAAAATCCCTGATGAACATAGGCTATAAAATTATTTTCAATTGTTTTTTTTTAAGAAATATTACATTTTAAGTTCACACAATTCGATGTCTATGATATTTCTTTTTTTTTTTTTGTTCCATTTTAAGGCAAAGGGATCGAGCCCATACAGCCAGATATATTGTATTTTACTTTATTTTAAGTTCACACAATTCGAAGTCTGTGCCTAATTTTGGCGGGTAAATGTGCTGTCAGTTTTTCAATTGTTTTTTAAGATATATTTCATTTTATTTTAAGTTCACATTGTAATTCATGTCTAATTCAATGAATCATTGACATACAAAGATGAAATTTGACAGGGAGGTAGTTTATAGTTAGTTGACGTCTGCAAAGTACGGATTTTGCAACAGGGCCAGATTAGGGAGTTGTAAGGGCTCTCGCAGGTTTGTATATTTTTTTGCTACAAACTAGAAATTTGACGGAGAGGCAGTTAGTAGATTTTGCAACAGGGGTGTGGAAGGCATTTTCTGTTGACTGAAATATGAAACATCATTAAACTTCACAGTACTTTATATCTTCATTATTACGCAGACGTAGTCGCGGGCAACTGCTAGTATTATATAAAGAGGAAACATTTGATTGTTTGTATGTATTGAATAGGCTCCGAAACTACTGAACCGATTTGAAAAATTCTTTTACTATTAGAATCGTAAAAAATCCCTGATGAACATAGGCTATAAAATTATTTTCAATTGTTTTTTTTTTAAGAAATATTACATTTTAAGTTCACACAATTCGATGTCTATGATATTTCTTTTTTTTTTTGTTCCATTTTAAGGCAAAGGGATCGAGCCCATTCAGCCAGATATATTGTATTTTATTTTAAGTTCACACAATTCGAAGTCTGTGCCTAATTTTGGCGGGCAAATGTGCTGTCAGTTTTTCAATTGTTTTTTAAGATATATTTCATTTTATTTTAAGTTCACATTGTAATTCATATCTAATTCAATGAAAATAAAAGCGAAAGTTCTCTCGAAATCCGCTTGATGAAAATTGAAGATGAAATTTGACAGGGAGGTAGTTTATAGTTAGTTGACGTCTCCAAAGAACGGATTTTGCAACAGGGCCAGATTAAGGAGTTGTAAGGGCTCTCGCAGGTTTGTATATTTTTTTGCTACAAACTAGAAATTTGACGGAGAGGCAGTTAGTAGATTTTGCAATAGGGGTGTGGAAGGCATTTTCTGTTGACTGAAATATGAAACATCTTTAAACTTCACAGTACTTTATATCTTCATTATTACGCAGACGTAGTCGCGGGCAACTGCTAGTATTATATAAAGAGGAAACATTTGATTGTTTGTATGTATTGAATAGGCTCCAAAACTACTGGACCGATTTGAAAAATTCTTTTACCATTAGAATCGTAAAAAATCCCTGATGAACATAGGCTATAAAATTATTTTCAATTGTTTTTTTTTTAAGAAATATTACATTTTAAGTTCACACAATTCGATGTCTATGATATTTCTTTTTTTTTTTTTGTTCCATTTTAAGGCAAAGGGATCGAGCCCATACAGCCGATATATTGTATTTCACTTTATTTTAAGTTCCATCATTAAACTTCACAGTACTTTATATCTTCATTATTACGCAGACGTAGTCGCGGGCAACTGCTAGTGATTATATAAATTATTGAATGTACACAAACCCTTAAGGAATGATTTTTCCATCTCACTACACATTGAGTGCGTTTTCATTTATGCAATGCCATTTGACATCGGAGTCTTGGCAGTGGGGCATAGATGACAAAAACAATGACACTTTGAAGATTGAAGTGGCGGTCTTCTATTCATTCCATTGTCTATGCACGTACGTTCTATACTACTATTTATGAATATTAAATATTTTGTCCTCTAAGTCGTGTTTTGTTTTTTATTTCGTTTTATTATAATTATTTAGTTTTAATTAGCGCGAAGTAATGAAAAAAAAAATCAATACATATAAATAAGTTATTGAAAAAATATATTAAAATCTATATATATAAAAATCAATGGCACTTTTCGTTGTAATTTTATAACTCAAGAACGGGCTCACCTATCCAAACCAAATGTTTAGGCTTTGTTCGGACTATTTAGTAGATGGTTTATGTGAAGTTTGCACAAAATCGGTAGAGCGGTTCTTCATTTATTACATTTTTTGTAACAAATTAATTCAATAAATGGCGGATTGTGCTGTCAAATTGAAACTATTTTCAGTGTTGACAGTAATTGAAACTTTTTATGTCATTCATGCTGTTTTATGCATGAATTTGATGTTCCAATATATATTTTTTAATATTTCACTTTATACGTAGCGAAGCACGTACCGGACCGCTAGTATAATATAACTTTGAAATGTGAAAAGGACAAACTTTTAATACGAAATATATTAATATAATACATAATATTTTAATATATTTGCATAATGTAGTCCTTCTAACACACTAAAACCCGCAGTCAGAAACGACGCTCGAGTAATGATTCTTTAAGTAGAGATCAAAACTTCAAAACTCACTCAGTCGTACGAAACAAAATAGACCAATCATACACTTGAAAAATTATTGACGTAATTTTTGACCAATGATAATAGTCCATTGCAACTGTTTACTGTCACCTAGCTGTCATTACGTTCTGTTACATCGTTACTTGTTAATATATAAATAACAGAAAGAAAAAATACAAATTAATGTTTAAACTGGATATTTGATATATGCAAAATATTACCATTTTGTTTTGATTACTGTCTAATGAGTGACATGTTTAAAGATTTATTATTTATTAGCTTTTACCCGCGGCTTCGCTCGCATTTAAGCCATTAAATAAGTATCAGAGATCATACTAACTATATTCAATTGGAAACTATAGTAAAAAATATTTTTTTTTTAGTACCTCCAAAAATATGTGCACAAAGTTTCATGATGATCGGTTAAGTAGTTATTGCGTGAAAACGTAACAAACAAACTCACATTCACATTTATAATATTAGTAGGGATTAGTGAATAATTTTTCTGCATAAAATGAAATTGAATGGCTACAGATTCTATCACCATCGTCAGTTTATTTTTTAAAAATATTCTGTAGATTCTGTAGCTATCACAGACTGTACATATATTTAAAAAAACCGATTTATATTTATATAATTTTATTATAGTTAGATTATTATATATTATACATTATACATTATAAAAATCTCTTAACCAACCAAATATTGTTTAAAAGTGTGTTTCAACGGACTATGCACGTGCGAAAGTGTAAAATAAAAGACGGCGGGTATCGGTTCTATTCAATAAATATTAATGCGACGTTCCCGCGTTCTTTTTTATTCTTTTGAATGGAAAAACTTTTGATTATTTTGCTTTCTTAAATTGAGTTTTATAATGGATTTTGTTTATCACATGTTTGTTGACTGGAGTTAAATCAAGGTGACGGTAGGATGCGTTTTGCGAGTTTATTTTTTACAAACGTGAAGTCAACTATCAACTAACTAAATCAACAGCTAACTAACTGTTTATTATAACCGTTCTTATATTCCAGGGATGACCAACTTGCGGATCTTTGAAAGATTATTTGTGGCTCTCGGTAAATGTATCCGAGTTTACATTTTTGTGCTATTATCGTTCTGTATGTGTTTCAAAATGTCTTAAGTTACTGACAACAAATATGAAAGACTAAGAGCAATGTTTTTTTAATACCTTTTAAATACGTATTTAATTGTAGTATAATTTGTTAGTTAGTTTTCAATAAAAATGCTTTCACCGATAGTATGCTACGTTAAGTTGTTAACTTCTTCAGGGATATGTAGTTTGCCAAGATTTTTTTAATGAAATAATCATTACAAGTCAGCCAAACCAAAACAATTTTTTACTTCTCTTATTGAGGGATTATAAATTGTTATAAAATTAGTAACTATATTATAAAAAATGATACATTTACATACAAAGGTTAAAATTACTTAAAGTAATGTAATAACAGCGTAATCTTCTTTAATTACCATGTGATCTCTAGTGCTGTAACTCACACGTAGTGCGGTGACACGTTTTAATTGAATTAAACATTAATTGATTCCAATAATATAAATTTATTATGGTATTATAAGCATAAAGTAATCCCATATAATGGTGATTGAAGATTCTTTTGAGTAACATTTTATTTGTGAGATGAAAACGCGGCCCCCATGTAATCGTCAATCCTTATTCAAGTACAAAATTAATCAGAGGGATAAACGCCGCCCGAATCAGGAAACCATCAAATAACCAATCCGCGTTTAATCACATACAAAGAACATTCGCGCAACCAGAAGGTAACACAATGATTATTGCGACTTTTCTGGAATCCAAGACAATATTTATGAGTTAGAATTTATGAGTTAGTGTTTCATTCTCATTTGTAATATTTATTAATATAAGTAACTTAAGCTTGTGACTTGTGAATTTATTGTTGTAAAATATGATATTTATTATAAAAATACTAGATTACTAATCTGTATGGTGCTTGCAAATTGTATTAGAAGGTGACTTGTCATTGGTTGAAACTATGGTGTAATGAGTAAAACTAGTGCTTTTGTCCCATATATACGAATAGAGTAGATCATTTCTTTCGGTTTATTAGAAAAGTGGATAAGTAATGAAGTTGTCGCGGTTGCCATGCTAGCACTGCTGATCTCTATTCGTGTGGCCCCATACGCTACCGTATTCAAAAACGGACAATGGGAAAAAAGCAATCATACCAGATTGGCATTTGGGGGACCTACACTAAAAGGACCCTCAGACTCAACAATTTTTATTCTCATTACGACTCTAAATATTCGACCCATGGGACGAATTTTAATCCTTAATAGCACATCTAATTTTTCAATAATTTTCTTTAAACAAAAAATAATTCTTTAGATTGGGACGATTTTTTTTTTAGGTTTTTTGTGAAATCTTAAAATTATAATTATTAAAAGGAACTTGAAAACTTGATTAGGAATTTTATTAGTCATATTAAGCGTTTTTTGAATAGATTTATTTTATCTTATTACAGTATTAACTAGAAAAAAGTTATTTAGTCTCTTGTCCAAGTTCCTTAATTGAAATATTGTTTGCCTTTAAATGCATATATGTCCACATAACACGAGAGTTTAGAAGCAAAGCACCATGTGCTATGCCACGGTAGTTCAGTGTGTATATAAATTCGACTCATGGGCCGAATTTAGATTTTACTAAACGGGAACAAAGTCTCAAATAATGTTAAGATGATTGAAAAGCGTTTTGTCGTCAACATGTTAGCTCAGTATTAGTTGATGCGTGATTAAAATATTTTTAAATGTACAATTGGTTTTTTAAATTCATATGCAGGGATTTAATCTTTATTTTGTTTTAATATATAATACGTATGTTTTAAAAATAATTATCAAGTTTTTATATGACCACATTCTCCCTGATGTTAAGCCAGCGTGGAGACAACTGTTTTTCATTATGACGCTCTGAGGAGACAAATGTGCTCCATGTAAGCTCCATGGAAATTCAACTCATTATATTATTAATTTACATATGATTTATATATGATATACATAACATATGTATATTTATATGTTACTAGCTTTTACCCGCGGCTTCGCTCGCATTTAGGTCATTAAATAAGTACCAGAGATCATTTCAATAGAATGAAACAACACAAACAGCTGAAACTATAGTCAGTCGGAAACTATAGTAAAAAACAATATATTTTTTAATAAAAAGTATCCTATGTTACTTCTAGTACCTCAAAAAATATGTGTACAAAGTTTCATGGTGATCGGTTGAGTAGTTGTTGCGTGAAAACGTAACAAACAAACTAACATTCACATTTATAATATTAGTAGAGATAGAGATAGTCTCTCTGAATAATTTTTATTTAATAAATAAAGTAAATATGTCAGCTACGAACGACTACGAGCTACGAGTCGTAGATGCTACGAATACTCAGAAATAGCATTTCTGTTTGCGCACGTAAATGGCGTAGAGTTGTGTTTCGTTCCTTTAGTCCTCCAATTTGACTGATTGACGAAACGCCAGGCTTCGATTTTCAAACACACTCAAAGACCTTTTTGGCGTTTCGTTACTGCAACATTTCAAATGGAGCTTGTAAGCCTGTGTGACGAAATTGCACTCCTAATAGGGTTGACACATTTTAGTTTAATTTATTTTATTACATAATTCAATTATAGATTTATTTCAAAAACTTTTCTTTTTCAGATATATTTTTTAAATATTTTATTTAGTAATTATTTTAAAATTTCTTTCCTTTACTACAATAACAATTCTAAAACATAAATAAGATACTTTCAACCCCAAGCATCCCTTAAAAAGTCCTTTTAATAAGCAATCTTGAAAATTAGTTAAATTTGTTTATTTATCCCTTGGGTTGTTAGAGAGCATGTCCAGGGGTAGGCAGAGGGGTTAATTGTAATTAATGGTAGTGTATCGCTGATTAGTTGAGTCCTTTCATAATTACTTAAATAAACTTTACTTTCTTCTTATTAAAAGCTAAGATGCTGTAAGAATTCTATGGATAATCCTTATTTCTAAATTTAAATTATTGTGGTACTATTTAACTGGGATATTAGTCTACCACTTTTAAATGTAACACCTTTAAAGTGATTTTGTAGTGTTTTGAGATCAGCTTAAAATTTGTCTGGTATAACGAGTGTCCGGTCAATCTAGATCAGAAATTCCCAAAATTATTTCGTCTAATGCCCACTTTGAAAATCAGTTATTTTGTAGCCCATTCCTTTTTTACCTTAAAAACCTTAATAACATTTAGTCTCGTCTGGAGTTTACGACCCCCTCTAAGTCATCAGCGCCCACTTTGGGAAAGACTGATCTAGATGGAGCTCAGTCATCTCCTCAAGCCGGCATAGTAAAGGTGATTGTTGCAAGTACTCGAATTCTATAGATGTTTTTACTATACCTTAACTCGTTAACTTTTTACTAGTATTGCTTGATGTTTGGTCGCGCCGATTGCTGGGTTTGAATTCAATCTATATGTCAAAATGACACACACACACACACACACACACACACACACACACACACACACACACAAAGCCAGTCGGTCAGCTGAAGGAGTAGTTGAAAATGGACATCGCAAGGCGATACACGCCACCACCCTCAAAATAGTTAAAACCTCGTAATCCGTCATGTAGAAACTAGAATGTGTTTGAAGATAGTGTAAACCAGCGCAATATACAGTCCACTTCAAAATCTGAGGATATCAGCGAGCTACGTCACCATCAGGTTTGACTGATTTTCCTTACACGTCCTTTTCTTACCGCATAAACCGCCGCAACAATGTTAAGAAATAATAAATAGTGTAGGTATTATCCATATGTTTCTAACGAGGTGAAGAGAGCGTGGGTCGCAGTATGATTTGAGATTTAAATGTTAACCAGCTGGGTTGGAGTAAAACGAATTTTGCGGGACGAAATCACAACTTATATAATATGTGGGTACACTCAGGTTCAATATAAATAGAGACAAGAATTATATTTGTTACTGACATTACTGTTTATTATTTTATTTTTCTTATTTTATAGATTGTGAGTTTATGAGTAATAAATTTTAAAAAATTAAGCTACGTTTTGAAATACATATAGAATTTAATTTTTGACGTGACAACGTCTTATAATTCGATTGAGCCGACTTCACGCACGAAAAAACATGACTCATGCGGCGTTACCTCGCTCTGAGGCGTTCCATGCTTGAAGTGATCTTGATCTTGATCAATTTCATTGTGATTTCCAATTACCTCCTTCTCTATATACATACAAATCTATTAAACAAATGAAATTAAAATTTTCTTTTGAAAAATGCTACCATTCCATCAGTATTTTCTTAAGACGTTGTCACGTTCAACTATCGTCAGTAAACCGACTTTACAGACAACCGATTTTTTTTAGTATATAAAAACTGAAATAAAATGTAAATAATCTATTAGTATAGGGACTATAAATGTGCACTAGTTCATCATTAGCCTTCGGAAAGGCGTATGACGAGAGGAAGACTACAAAAAGGTCAATTATAGTTTGTACATGAAATAATTCAATAACATTTGTAAGCTAGTAACATTTGAAAGTCAATATGTCTTTTATAATTGCGTCAATTTTCATAATGATTAATTCGATATTTCAGAAAGTTCAAAACTAGCTTTCGTGACGTTATATTATACTAAGCCGCTTTCTTTTCAGGCTTTTTTCAATTTCAAATGTTTTTAATTTAAAATATTAATATTATGGTCACTTGCGCGCGAGTGTATCTCATATAAACTTTTGCTACACCTTTGAGATGTTCGTCTAAAGAGCTTGCAACACACTGTCTTATAGTTTGTTTAAACAATTTTGATTGTTTTATTAAAATATATCTATCCATATATACATATAAAAATGAATGTTTGTCTGTATGTCTTTTATAGAATCGCAAACTATGCATTTGATCATGTGATGATCTTTAGCAAAGGTTTCTGAGTTGGTACGACCAATTTTTAACAGATGGCGCCACTGTCATTTCATATATTGCCGTGACAGTTCATGACAACTCACACTGAACAGACAATATTGTCATCAAATGAACAAAATCAATAAAATGACTCAAAATGAATTAAATATTTGTGTAATGTCTTTCCTTCAAATTTGTTTTAGTTGGTGCTATTGATGGTTTAGCTAGTACACCATGAAAATTTTATACACAAACCTAACCTAACAAAATGTTAGTATTTTCAGTTTTTTTTTAAATCTAAAATGACTTAAAAACTCAAAATACTGCATCCAAAAGTATTGTTACATAAATACGTACTTATTAGTATCATAAACGTATTTAAGGATTAATGTATCTCTATACTCGTATGTTTTTTAAAAAAAAAACTATCAAAACAATTTAATCAACACAAATATAGTTAAAATGGAGACGAAATAAAGTTATAAGATGAAAATACTAAAGAGAGTTACTAATTATAATTATATCACTAACTACCCCCTTTGCACCCTCCACCCCGCCTTTATCCCCCACTCTTAAGCCCTAACACATATACTAAGGCGTATGGCCTTAGTATATCATTACTGTATAACGAGAAGTGTGTCCCCTATAATTGTTTTAAATCATGTCACATGATAGCCGGTATAGTGAGGTTGAATATTACACGTCACACATTCTGTTACACTTGTCCTGGTACAAATTCATAGTTTGAGGTCAAGGCATTGCATGTTTAAACTTAGAACACGAGCGCTTTCATTTTGGTTCTGACAATTTCTCTTCAAGAAAAAGTTTCTTTGTTATTCCGTTGCACTCATCTCTTCCACCGGTGACATCAATGTGTTGTGATTACACCAAGTATAGGCAGTACTTATAAATACAAACACAATGACTTTTTAGCGGAGTTATAATGAAACACTTGATGTACCACTTAGGAATAATTTATTGACTAAAAATGCTTTCTTAAATGCTATGGCTGTACCAGCCCTCATGTGTGGTTGTAACCAGCTGATATTGTTGTATGACCTGCCCCCTGCTCCCCGGTCACCCGCGCGGGACAGAACGCGGGGCTGCACTTCGGTTTAGCGCCGGGTGCCACCATGGTTTAGCTTCGGCCGCATTGGGCATAAATACAGCGCACTGGTCGCGCGAGCGTCAGTCCCACCCCTCGTCCGTCCCGACAAATCCCTCGCCTTCGACGATGACGAAAAGGCTGAATGCTTCGCTGACACCTTAGAAGCTCAGTTCACCGTGAGTAATCAGGCACTCGATCTCACGCACGTCGCTACCGTTGAAAGCGAATCCTCCGCTAAACTCTCCCTGCCCCTCGACGGCCCCACCCTAGAACCAGTCACGGCTGGTGAACTCCACTCCCACATCAAACACTTCAAATCCAAATCCGCTCCCGGTCCCGACCAAATCAGCAACAGGATGCTAAAAGCACTCCCAATCCCGATGCTGTACCTTCTTGCGGCACTTTTCAACACCTGCCTTAACCACTCCCACTTCCTAAACCCGGCAAACCCCCCAGCGATCCCGCCAGCTACAGACCGATCAGCCTCCTAAAGGTGATCGGCAAACTATACGAAAGGGTCATCAACAACCGACTCAGATCCTTCCTCGACCAGCCGCCGAGCTCTCGCCTCATTGACGAGCAGTTCGGCTTCAGGCCAAAACACTCCTGCACCCACCAACTCCTCCGCATCATAGAATACACACACGAAGGCATGCACCCACCCACGGGGCGTTCAAGACCCACAGCCGCAGTGTTCTTTGATGTGGCCAAAGCGTTCGACAGGGTGTGGCACGCCGGCTTGATATACAAGCTGTATCAACTCGGGGTGCCTCACCGTCTCGTGCGCTTGGTCCATGATTTCCTTTCTAACCGCTCCTTCCGTTTCCGCTACGAGGGTACGCTCTCGACATCCCGCCCCATACGCGCTGGAGTCCCTCAAGGATCAGTCCTCTCCCCATCCTCTACACCGCATACACCAACGACATCCCTCGTCCGTCCGACGTAAAACTCGGTCTCTTCGCGGACGACACGGCACTATACTACAACCATCCGAGTGCCTCAAATCCCAAATTCGCCATCCTTCCTGTCCAAAGAGCCGTCAACATCTTAGGCCAATGGTTCCGGAAATGGCGTATCGATGTCAACCCACAAAAAAGTGCCGCCATCCTTTTCTCCCGAAAAAACCCTAGATCCCTAGCTCCCGTCACCCTCCACGACACACCTATCCCCTGGTCGAAAACCACCAAGTACCTTGGTGTCATTCTCGACCGAAAACTTTCCTTCCGACCTCATGTCAAGCGAACGAAAGCTAAGGCTGCCTTCTACCTATTCAGACTGAGTAGTATGATAGGCAAAATTAGCAAAATGTCTCTTCGCAATAAACTTACCATCTATAAGACATGCATCCGGCCCGTCCTCACCTATGCTAGTCAGACATACATTCACCGACGACCAAGACTTGCAAAACAGCTGCAAGTCACACAATCTAAGTTCCTTCGTAAGGCAACTGGCTGTCCGTTCTATATCCGGAACAGTGACCTACACCGCGACCTCGACCTAGAAACCCTTCCCGACTTTATGACAAAAATCCGCGACACCCTACTCACATCAGGGATCAACCACCCAAACAAGCTGATTGCGGACGCTTGTTTCAAATCCATCAACCTCCCTACCCGACCGACAAACAGTCGCAACCGCAAGCACTGTCCCCCCGCATCCGGGAAGAGACCCCCCCGGATGAATCCTGTCCCTAAGAGACGCCCCTCGGGCGCCTCTTAAACAATCATTCCTTGCCCCACCCCATCCATTGTTACTGGCCTAGGCTTCACCCAGGTCCAGTTTCAATCCCGCCATTTTGGCTAAATTGGAACAGTCGCTTCACGACTGTTCCACCCTACTCCGCTCCGCTGTAACAGCCGCAAGGCTAACAGCAGTAACCGGGAACGCGTAGTTCCAGTATAAAAAAAAAAAAAAAAAAAAAAAAGCGAGCGTCAGTCGTCCAGGCGGAGCAGCGGCAGCAGCGCAGAGGAGCTGGAACACGGAGCTCTTCGTACAGCGCGTGTGTTTACGTCGGCAAAGATGGTGCTGAGTGCTGGCTACGTCATCAGCTGCGAGGATCTTGCGTTTTGTAGTTTCTTTTACAATCGTGTTTCAGTTTCTTTTACGATCGTGTTCATAGTTTCTTATTGCAGTCGTCGCTCGCTAGTTTCTTTTGCTATGACGTCACGCCAACAACTCACGCTCATTGGTCGAACGTGTGGGTTGTTGCGACCTCGTGTGCCTAGGCATGTGGCTGGTTACGGCAGTGGAGGTAGCCGCTACAACTTGTTACAATATTTAAAAACAAAATCCAAACGAATATATCAAATTTAAAAATAGAACAAAAAAGAAAAACCAGCATTTTGAATTGCCCTTAGCGGGAAATAATTAGCTATGGATAACCCCGCCGGCATTACTAACGCAGGAAAAAGAAAACAACTTAACGCGCATTTTATAAATGTCACCTGCACTGTGAGTTTGACAAGGCACACTTATACATGGCTTGCAAGTTGATCTCGAACGAAACCAAGCCTTTGTTGGCTTATAAAGTGTAATTAATGAATGCTACTCACGTGACTCACCTCGAAAATGACAGCTTAGTGTCCTAAACTTTTGGAAGTTAAAACAATTGAAAGTCTACTATTCTTTACAAATATAATTTACGCTTGAGCTATTGTAAATTGCTGTTAGGTTTCTTAATACTTATTATATTTGATACCACGGCCAAAAGAACATCTTGAAAGAAAAAAACTAATGTCAAAAAAGATTTGTGATAATTGATATAGATTGTAAAGTTTTAAATATAAATAAATATACTTAAATGTTGTTTCTCACCTGTTTTTTAAATAATTTAGTTTTGTTTAAATCCTATAAGTGGGAAAACAAATTATACAGGCTGTCTCGTAAGTAGTGGATCAAACAAAAACTGGAGACGGAAGGGGTCACGCCCTATTAAAAAAACATATTTAACTAATAGTTAAAAAAAAGGGCAATTTTTATTTTTCTAAAAATATTTCAATTTGGTGTTATTTTATATTTCATAAAGTTGTACATTTCTCTGAATAATTCTTATGTTAAGCGAAAATTTGAACAATTTTTAGTATGAACTTTGAATGAAGCCTGTTTAAAAAAAAATACTACACAATTTTGGCCCATTATTATAAAAATATCTACATTTCACGACGATTATATATGATACTTGAGGCTTTGGTAGGTCTCTATATAGTGTCACTGATAGAGGAATTAGGAGCTGATTAGGCTTGATTGAGAAACAAACATATATATGTATATCTATTGTTGGTAATTGTAGCCGCATTGTTTTGCTGTGAAGTCGGTAACCTCAAACCGTACCCGCTTTCGGTAGTGTAGTGAAACAGATAAGCCTAAGGTGCCTTATTCTTGTTGTTTATTGGATTGCTTATTAGAAGAACGTTGCTGTCACAACAGTGGCGCCATCTATTCCTGAAATAAAACTTTATTAAATTTTAAAACTATTTTACAATTAAATAATTACATTTGTTACGATTCAATTAATCGATGTAATTATCTTTTTTATCACAAATACAAGTATACATATATAATGCCCTGGCCCCAAACTAAGATGCCGTGTATCATGAGCATCAAGAATAGTAAAATATATATCTCTAATAAAATAATAAATATTTATTTTGACCGGGAATCGAACTGGGGTTCTCACAGAGGCTGTATTTCGTATATCTATATATAACGTATTTCAATCCAGATAATTCAACGTTACAATACTTTCAGAAGTAACGTACATTTATATCAATGTAATTTAGATTGTTATTTTGAAAGACTCGAGCACAAAAATAAATACACGTTTACCTCGCTATACGGCCTTCTTTATAAGGCATTTTACTATAACAACCCTTTTCAATTAAGGCACGTTTTCGATTTACGGCTTAAAATGTTTCGTTATAACGGCAAAAAAAACTATTTTTGGATGTCCATATATGTACATGTTGGCTACATCTATTAATTCCTTATACGGCTTTTCGCTTTACAGCCGAGTTTCGTGGAACATATCTAGGCCGTAAAGCGAGGTATGGTTATGCCAATAAATTCAATCTGATTTCAATCAAGAATACGTCTCCTGTATATAGTAGGATCTCTTAGACGATTGACATACTAACAGTAAGTTTGATAGAGGATTTGAGCCACAAAGCATTGTTTACGTGAGATGATACATTGATACTAAGATAATTTTAGATGACACTCACAGATATTTGGTTTTAATTATTGTTAACATATTACGGGATTACGTCACATTATAAATACAATGATGTCAAAAACAATTAATTGTTTGTCAATGCGACTGTCTGTTGGGGCGCAACAAACTATTAAAAAAGTTATATATCCCTACTAATATTATGAATGTGAATGTTAAGTAGTTGTTACGTTTTCACGCAACTTAATCGATCATCATGAAACTTTGTACACATATTTTTGGAGGTACCGGAAGTTACATAGGATACTTTTTATTTAAAAAAATAATGTTTACTATAGTTTCCAACTGACTATAGTTTCAGCTGTTTGGAATCATATTGATTCATTTCTATTGATATGATCTCTGATACTTATTTAACACTAGGTTTACGGGACGCGTCAATTTGACGCATTTTGACTTTTATCAAAGAATTACCAAAAACTGTTTAAATTTTTATTTTATCTCTTTGTATAACTTTTATTCATTGATCGAGGGAAATATATATTGAAGTCTATTTTCTTTAAAAGTGTTGAATTACTGAACTTGTCTATGTGGTATACCTATCGCCACGATATGCGTCAAATTGACGCGTTTTAGTAGAAGTAGGTATATAGAAAACGTCCGTAAACCTAGTGTTAATGACTTAAATCCGAGCGAAGCCAATTATGCGCAATTTATGTAAAAGAAAAAGATAATATGAAGGTTTGCGTGTGAATTAAAATTTTATAATGTTTTATTAGGTTATTGTGCGGATACTCGACATTGTCAGAATTGTCTTTAACAGATATTTGAAGGTATTAATAAAAGAAGAAGAAAACAAATTTGACTTAAAATTTATTTATTTAATAATTAATTTCTACGTCATTAATATATCACAGATAGTCCATCCAGTAGAAATCATAATAATCAAACGGTCTGATGATATGTCATTTAGGACGTATCCAGCTAGCTATGTACTTGTACAATGTTGTAAATATATTTATTGCATAGCAATACATAGTATACTATAAAAAAAATTAAATAGTTTAATAAACTAAAAAAACACGCGCGCTAGCTTTATTTCTTTTACTCCGCTACACAGGATCTATAAAAGAATTTATAAATCCTAATAAGGATAATGGGAAACTGTTATTAAATTATTGCATTGTCATCGATTCTTAATACGTATGCAAAGATTCAAATTAATTAGACTTCTGGAAATTGGTGAAAATTATGCTCAAAGATTCCGTTACATACATACAACCCAAGCTGATAAAAGCGTGTTAAAAATATCTCGGATTAGAGTATAACATGTTTGTGTTGTCCTTGTCCTCAGGCCTATAATACAGTTCTTGTCCTAATTTGAAGCCAGAACTATTATTGTATGTATTTACAAAACAGAAAAAAAAATTAGTTACGCACTTTTGTAAAACCACCGTTCTTCGACTCGACTCGAACCCTTTTCCTACCAATTATTCTTAACCTCTGGTAGAGATGTCTTCTCTTCTCTCGTTCGCGTTTTTGAGTTACATTCATTCATTTGTTTTTCTATAAGATTGTAAATGTAAAACAAATTTGAAATGTGGCGAGCGTTCATTTTGTATTTGACAATTTTTAATAACTCGGTTTATTAGTTGAGCATGGTTAATAAAAAAACTCAAGCCAAAATATAATTCTTGTATGACTAATTTTTATTTAATTATTTAAAATTAGAACAACAACATTATCTATATTTTATACATCTATAATTATAGCCCAATAAATGGTAATAATAATCCTGAAAATAATTTATCAATTTTAGAACAGCTTAATATTTGGTTTGAATTTTTGAAGTATAACAAAACGCGTGCAGTCATTTGACCTATCGGAATTTCTATAAGTCGACGGTTTTAATTCAATTTGGTATTGTATCCCTCAAAAACAAGATATACTATCGTTTTTTATATAAAAGAAGTAATTAATTTTGAATTGATGAATAGATAGAAGAATTGACTTTACCACAGATTCAAACAAACATAAAAGGTAATTGAAACCGCAAAATTAATTCAAAACAATTCCACAATAACACAAAACTCCATTACCTCCAAAAAAAAAAAACCATTTCCTGAACGAAAACGAAACTGTCACCAAATGACGCCATATTGTTATAGAAGCTAATAAAAATTCAGCGCGCGAAAATCCACGGATCCTGATTGGCTGAATGTCCCTCGGGGCCTCACCCCATTGGTTAACACTGTTTATTCCATTTTCAAATTACTTTCACTGTCTCTGCGGTTCCCAGTTAGCACTGAATTTATTTATTTCATCTTGGGTTTATTAGATGGTAACTTATAATAGAAAAGGAATATTTTATTCAATCATACAAACTAATAATTTTTTTGCCACATCTGTCCGTGTAGATTAGGTTAGCTATACCTAAGACAATGAGGCACGATTAATGCTTGTATGTCTCCAAAATAGAATGAAGGGCTTTGACTGTTTCCTGAAAGCATTTCATAACATGACATCTCAAAAAAATACCTCCATAATTATAATGTATTTTATATTGTCAAAGGTCATATACCTTTGACAATTAATTTGTAAAAAGTAATTTTACGTTTCTACTGTTAGTGTCAGTTGTCAATAGATATGTGAATAATAATAATAATAATAATAATAATAATAATAATTCTTTATTGTACAATATAAACATTGACACAATGCCATTAGGAGAGGAATGCGATGAATGAGGTGCAATGTTAGTTAATAATCCCTACTAATATTATAAATGTGAATGTGAGTTTGTTTGTTACGTTTTCACGCAACAACTACTTAACCGATCATCATGAAACTTTGTACATATATTTTTGGAGCTACTAGAAGTAACATAGGATACTTTTTATTTAAAAAAAAAATTTGTTTTACTATAGTTTCCAACTGACTATAGTTTCAGCTGTTTGGAATCATATATCAATATTTCTATTGAAATAATCTCTGATACTTAATTAATGACTTAAATGCGAGCGAAGCCGCGGGTGAAAGCTAGTACAAAATAAATTAGATAATGGACGCGTTATCTCGTATTATTTTCAAAATGTTATAGAAAAAAAGCCCTCTCCACACTATTGTACCTTTAAAGAGAAATACAAACAGTAATCCAGGAGCGTCTCCTCCAAAAATATTGTTATAATAAAAACTAGTTTATGTCACGTTTCCTTTGATCACCGTATTTACAATAACAATAGCAATTACCCTAAAAGATTTATAAAATAAACAATGTAAGAAGATATTATAGAGCTTACACGACATCTTTAACTACTAATGATTATTTATAAGAACAAAATCACATTCGTTTGTTTAATCCGGCATAACGGAAGCGATATTATATAGGGTGGGGCACGGGAACCTCCCACATTTCAAATTAGGTTACTATAAAGAAAAAACACATTTTTATTTTTTATTTTTTATTGATAATCCAGCATATGATCACACTCCGCCTAATGTTAAGCTAGAGTGCGGTCCGTGAGCATAGACAACTGTTGTCCGCGCGCAACAGTCGACTCCACTATGCCGGCTTGAGGAGACGAATGTGCTCTGTCCAAATCAACAGAACACACACACACATACATATATAACTCCAAATTCAAAATACAATGTAGTTTTTTGAACGTATTCTTTTTCCCACAGCACAAAAACATATTTCAAAATGCATTAAAGTGCGAGCCTTAAAAGAAACAAAAGTGAGTGAAATTAACAAAAAAACGAGTGGTATATGGATGGAGAGGTATCGGTGTGCTGCCCTCTTTCACTCGCTGTGCTAAATGTTCTCATAACGAACAGAAGTGTAGAGCTGAGAAGATTATAGAGTCGGCAAAAACTGTATGTACTGTATGTCTATATGTATATGTATCTATGTAAATTATGTTTTTTATATATGTTATAGTAATCTTATTTATTTATGTATCCCTCCCTTCACATTTGTTTTCTTGTCTTGTACTAAGTTTTTAAATAAATAAAAAATAAATAAATAAGATAATTCGCGTACTATCTATTTTAAATTACTTCCAATATTTCTAGACTATTTGAATTCTAAGTGTGAAGCCAGAGTACATACATATATAAAATGAAATGAAAATCGTTTATTAGCATAGACACTAAAACCGTTCGTTAGACTCTACAATGACTTCGGAAAGGCATATGACAAGAAGAAAACCACAAGAAACTTGTCAATCATAGCATGTACCTAACAAAATAAAACGGAATTTTAAAAATATATAACTATTCTTATATAATATCAATGAGTAATAAAAAAAACCTAGACATAATTGTCAATTCTATTTTTTATTAAGTCTACCCTTTGCTACCGTAGAGGGGACTTAACACAGAGCATATTTCAAACTTTTTATTTAATTAATGCTCGCATAATAGCCGACACGCGTTTCGCCAGTTATCAAAGTGTACTACTCCTGACAAGGGGAAATGTTACAGCACTACAACTCTATAGGTAATACTTTCTGGGCATCTCTAATTGAGTGTACGCTCGAGGCTCAAAAAAGGGCCTGTAATAATAATAATAATCAGTTTAAATAAATACTTTAGCGGTTTATTAAATTAATAAATCCCTTACTAATATAAATGTGAATGTGAGTTTGTTTGTCACGTTTTCACGCAACAACTACTTAACCGATCATCATGTAACTTGTACACATAGTTTTGGAGGTACTGGAAGTAACATAGGATACTTTTTATTAAAAAAATAATTTTTTTACTATATTTGTTGGCGATCACAACCTCCTTTTTATTTTTATACATTATATTAAGTCTTGCCAATATCAAACAGTCCTAATAAAAACTGAAACTTTTTAATATATATATTTTTTGATATATCATATAGTTTTCTTTTACCAGCTTTTTAAAATGTGGGAGGTTCCCGCGCCTCACCCTATTTTTATATATTGTTTTATATTTAAGCACTACTATATCATCTTAATTTATAAATATTAGGTACTTTACTCACTACTAACACTCCTTATCCTATAACAATTGATTATCTGGAAGTAGTTTTAGTGATAAGATCGCCAATTGATCTACGTTGTGAAAGCTACTATTTATTTATTTATTACAAAATACCTATAAAGGGCCATTCAAGTATTACGTAAGCAGATTTTTTACAATTATTGACCCCCCCCCCCCACCCCTTGACAGCAAAAATCCCTCCTCAATGCTTACCTATATGCATTTTTCTTTTAATGTATTCTTTTTTTTTATTGATATAATTGCTAACGTAATCACGATATCGACCCCCCACCCACCATGTCATCAAAAATAAGCAGGGCAAAGACTCCCCCGCCCCCCTCAAGCGCTTACGTAATATATGAATGACCCCTAATTTATATACACAAATTATTTATTAATCATATTCTGTATTTATGTATATATATATAGCATTAATATTCATAGACCAACCAACTATCTTCTATACAACTTCCTCTATGCACTACTTTCATTCTTCAATTATTTCTCCAGACCGGTTAGCTGGTAGAAAATGCCTTTAGACATTAAGTTCGCCGATTTATGACTTTACAAATAATTTTTTTTATTATTATTATTAAAGCTATATAGGATTTATTATTATTATTATTATTATTATTGGGATAATTCTCTGTTTCGAATGCTTTATGGCTATCGTGGTCACGGCAAAAGTGAATGTCTAAAGTTCTATTAATAATAATCCATTTTTAAAAATAGTTATAAAAAAACAGAAATGAAAAAAAAAACAATCAGATTATCACTCAATCTTCAAAGTTACTGGACCGATTTACATAGAGATTTTTTTTTCGTTAAACGCACTTTCTTGTGCTACTTAAATGTAAATATTGCCGGCTAAAGTGATTCTAGTGACACCGATTTGGATCAGAGAAGGCACCTAAAATTTATTGTTGTTCGTAGTCAGGGCGATGACAGGCTAGGATAACAAATCGTTTATTGTACACAAAGTATATAGGCGAGCTTAACACTAGATTTACGGGACGCGTCAATTTGACACATTTTGACTTTTATCACAGAATTACCAAAAACTGTTTAAATTTTTATTTTATCTGTTTGTATGACTTTTATTCATTGATCGAGGGAAATATAAATTGAAGTCTATTTTCTTTAAAAGTGTTGAATTACTGAACTTGTCTATATGGTATACCTTTCTCTACGATATGCGTCAAATTGCTGCGTTTTAGTAGAAGTAGGTATATAGAAAACGTCCGTAAACCTAGTGTTAATGATGCATTATCTACCAGCTAAACTTTTTAAAGAGTGGTAGGCAGACTGATGATGGCATTAGGAGGATAGAAGAATAGCAGAAAATGAGCAGAAGTTAATATTAAATTTAGAATGTATAAATTTGTTGGAAGTTCGATTGTCTTTTCCAGGGTTTCTGCTCCAGAAGATGGAATACAAGTTCTATTTGCCAAAAATATTTTTATTAATACTTCAAGTTTGATAGATATGACAATAGTATATAACAGTTCACTAAAATAAATGGTATCGCAGACTTTTTTTTGTAGATGTTGATGTCCTCTATAAAATTGTTGTACATCACTTTGCTCTATTGTCAATAATTTCCGCAGCGTACGCAATATAATGTTTTTTTTTGGTATTTTTTTCACATTTTGAGTTACATTATTGAAATTTTCATCCGGGTTTTTGAAAATATTCTATAGCCTATGTTCATTAGGGATAATGTAGGATTCTAATGGTGAAAGAATTTTTCAAATCGGTCCAGTAGTTTCGGAGCCTATTCATACAGTCAATTGGAAACTATGGTAAAAAATATATTTTTTTAAATAAAAAGTATCCTATGTTACTTCTGGTAACTCCAAAAATATGTGTACAAAGTTTCACGATGATCGGTTAAGTAGCTGTTGAGTGAAAACGTAACAAACAAACTCACATTCACATTTATAATATTAGTAGGGATTAGTATGTAAGTGGACAATGCCAGTATACAGCAGCTAAATCAAATTTCATTTATTTTTGTATTTATTTTGCCAAGTAAAAGCACTTTATTGGAGCTTAATTACTAAAGTGAATAAATAATATTTAAAAAAAGAATTTAAAACAAGCAGTACCTACAGCTCTCGGTCTATTTGGGCCTATTGTGTGAATTGTCAACAGTAATGCGATATCGTGTTTGTGATTGTGCGTCGAAGCGATTGCATTGTTTTGGCAGATTTGGCAAGCTTTCTGTGAAATTGGCGCTACTTTACGAAGATTACTCCGACGACAATAGATTTTAAACTGAAATACTTTAGGGTGAAAGAATATACGCAATTTTATGCAATTCATAAGGAAGATAGAATTATGCTTTTGTTACGATAATATATCGATCAATTTTTGATAGCAAACAATTGTTTTTTCTATTACCTTTTTCTTAGAACAACTTAATATATTTATTTTTCAGTGATTTAATAAGACATCCCTACTAATATTATAAATGTGAATGTGAGTTTGTTTGTTACGTTTTCACGCAACAACTACTTAACCGATCATCATGAAACTTTGTACGCAACAACACAAGAATTAAAATGAAATTAAAAAATTTAAAAAAAAAATTAAAAAAACGGAATTAAAAATTAATTAATTTATTATCATATTCACTAAAGGCGTGCGCTTGCTCATCGTCAGACTTTACAATAGTCATAAATAATATATTATTTAAAATTACAATTAATTAGTTTTTTTACAATTATTTAATTAGTAGCTTTAGGGAGTTTGTCGTTAAATCGAGTGACGTTAAATGGAATTCAGACTGTCTATTAATAAATATTTATTTCGATCGAGAATCAAACTATATACCTTTGCATAACAGACTAACGCCCTAGTCACTGCATCAGTAATTGAATAGAAATTTTATTTTTTTATTGTACAATATAAACTATATTTAAGAGTGTTTTAATCACGCTGTATAACATGCGAATACCGCCAAAGTATTCTAATCTTTACAGCATCCTTTGTTTAATTCTCCCTTTATACCTTGGAAGAGCTCTCGACGGCATGATAATTGTTATAATACTGGCCACTGAGAGGTTTTTTATGTGTACACGCGTTACCCTAGTTTGAGATAACTAAACGCTTTCACGTGGAGCGTTGTTCACGATTATAATGCAGGAACTAAACGGAATTTTAACTAATACAGGTTAGAGCGTTTAACTAACATTATTTATTTATTTATTATTGTTATTAATTTTATTATACTTAACTAATATTGCATGCTTTTTTGAGAACGCTATATATCAAGGATTTTAATTTGCCTGCTAAAATAATGTATTTACAGACCTTGTTAATGATTCGAAATAAAAAAAATATATAAATCAACAAATTACAATGTACTTACATTATGAATTAATACACATTGCCCATAAATCATTTTGAAAAAAAAAATCGGTTGTCTGTAAAGTCGGTTTACTGATGATAGTTGAACGTGACAACGTCTTAAGAAAATACTGATGGAATGGTAGCATTTTTCAAAAGAAAATTTTAATTTCATTTGTTTAATAGATTTGTATGTATATAGAGAGGGAGGTAATTGGAAATCACAATGAAATTGATCAAGATCAAGATCACTTCAAGCCTTACATGGAACGCCTCAGAGCGAGGTAACGCCGCATGAGTCATGTTTTTTCGTGCGTGCAGCCGGCTCAATCGAATTATAAGACGTTGTCACGTCAAAAAGAAAATAGAATAATATTTTTAGGCTGAAGACAAAAACGTATTAATATTCGATATGATTTATTTACTAAAACTAAACATATACTATACTATGTTTTTATTTAAAAGAATTCATCATCATTTCAATTATTAAACGTCCACTGCTGGACGTTTGCCCATTGAGCGGCAATGTATCCAACGAAGGGATATTTAATTCATAGCAATTTCAAATTTATAACTTTCTATAATTTGAAAATACGAAACACTGGCAAGCCGTTAAATCAGGAGTTTCAGTAGAAGAATTACATCGCGAAGTATATATTAGGTTAAAATAAAAAAAATACGTGCAAAGAATGTTGTAATGTTTAAAACTAAGCGCACATGTGACTAGTCTGGTTTTAAAGCTGACACCTAAAATAAGCAATTTGGTTTGGTTGAAAGGGAATCTTCAATAATAGGGTCCTTTAAGCTTCGATAATCCCTCTTAGCTTGAAGTTTCGGTTACGCAACAAAAGTTAAATTTCCACTTCTTAAAAACCACTCGAGTGTATTTTATTAAGAGATAATGGAAGAATGTGTGTGTGTTTTTTTTTAAAATTGGTATTTGGGTCATTTTTTTTAAATTCTATATGTTGATTTTTTTGTATAAAGCACTAGGGAGTCGATTTCGTTTTCGTTTTGCCGCGAAAGTGTTTTTTTCTTATGAGATTGTTTATTTTTTCAAGTCTTTATTCCTGGACTATGTTTAAGTGTAAGGTTTAGGCCAGCCATACTCAAAGTCGTGTTCCGCGGAACCCTAGGGCTAAAATACTGCAAAAATACCTACCAAAGGGAGATTATAAGGCTACATCTAAATATTCCAACTAAATATTATATTGCAATATGATTATTCATAAATACATATAAATAAGTTTTTTATAATTATATTAATGCTTTTTCCTTCGCCAAAAAAGTTTGAGAACCGCTGGTTTAGGCAATACGCAATGTTTTGTACACTATATACGAGTATTTTAATGATTCAAAACAGTAACTAATAGTATGTATATATCTCTAAAATGTATCAATATATAGTAACAATGCATCAAAGCGGTTTTTTTTGACATGAGCGTTTACGTGTGAATTAATATTTATAATTTCTTATTGGGTTACTGCCCGAATACTCAACATTGGCAGAATTGTCTTTAATGGACATCTGTAGACATTAATAATGGAAGAAGATAGAATAAAGATTTTTAAATTAGAATTGTTGAATTAATAAAATTAAAGTGTTTATTGTGGATTGTTTTTGTGATAACATCTACTTTTGTCTATTATTGTATATCTCTATCCCTACTAATATTATAAATGTGAATGTGAGTTTGTTTGTTACGTTTTCACGCAATCGATCATCATGAAATTTTGTACGCATATTTTTGGAGGTACTAGAAGTAGCATAGGATACTTTTTATTTAAAACTGATTACAGTTTCAGCTGTTTGGAATCATATTGATTCATTTCTATTGAAATGATCTCTGATACTTATTTAATGACTTAAATGCGAGCGAAGCCGCGGGTAAAAGCTAGTTGCTTTATATATATCGATGTGTGTGCTTTGTTCTTAGTTTAATTATTAATAATCTTAGTTATATTATAACAGTGTTGTTATTTTTATTTAAGAACTAATACGATCAAAGAATAATAGTACATCATTTCTATTGTACATACATAAAAAAATAACAATTGTTAATCTGCTTTATAAACGATTTTTCGGTCCAACTGTGTGATTACTATAAAAAAACAAGCAACAATGTTTCTAAAAAAATATGGCCGCGGTCACTTCAAACAAACTCTGCGGGTGGTACGCGCAATTATGAAAAGCTACTGTTTTGTGAAAACTACACAAACGATTTTACGTATAATTTGTATGGATGTTTGGGTGTTTAAGGATCAGATTAGATTGCGTTATAATAGTAAAAATTCAATCGGGCGTAGTGCATATCTTATGTTAAGTTCAATAAAGAGAGTTTTATTGGGTTCCGTATTATTAAAACCGAGGACATATTCATTTGTTTAATAAAAAATTAAATAAGTTAATTATTTTGACGTTCATCTATTGAGAATTCGCTGAGAATCGATTCATTATCGATTGCACTACAAAATCACAACAGTAATTCTATTTTAAATTACAAAAACTGAACACATTGAGCCGAATAAATCATTTTTACCTCAACTTTTTTATAGTAACCTGGCATATGATCATACATCACTTGATGTTAAGCTAGAGCAACAGTCACCTTTACTATACAGGGCAGGAAGAGAGAAATAGAGAGAGAGAGAGAGAAAGAGAAAGAGAAAGATAGAAATAAAGAAAGAGAAAGAGAGACATAGAAAGAGAGAAAGATAGGATGAGAGAGGAGATCGTAATAAAGAAAGAGAAACAGAGGAAGATCAAGAGAAATAAAGAAAGAGAAACAGAAGAAGATCAAGAGAAATAAAGAAAGAGAAAGAGAGACATAGAAAGAGAGAAAGATAGGATGAGAGAGGAGATCGTCATACTAGGCTATTCCCAAGCTAATCCCGAAACGCGGCTAAGTCACTTCACAGATGCAATGCTGTGATTTACGCTATTATTATCTCTATCCCACAGTACCCTAATGCTCAATGTAAACATATTAAATGTAACAGGATGAATTTCCCATAATACACTTCACATAAAAAGGTATAATTTTGCAGATAAAAGGACCATCTCCCTATTCGTTAAAGGCTAGTAGTCGAACCGCGACGTTGTGCACGAAAATATTATCTTTTGAATGTAATTCTATTCCGGCTACTATTAGATTTGACAAGTTAATAATTGGTGAATTTATCACTAAAAGTAAATTTTAAACGATCTATTGACAGGAGAAACAGTGCCTAGCAGTAGCAGATGGGCTCTGACCTGTAAGGTACCTAATCAAACATAAAAAACTTAATTATCTAGGTACTAACTACAATACTTAATATCTGTAAGACAGTTCACACTCGACAGTCATCAGTTGACACAAAAAAAATTAACCAGTGGGCTCATCACGAATTTTAGTCTGGCTTTCGAACCGAGTTCGCTTCAAGCGATTTGTATGGAAATTTGAACAGCGCCACCGCGTGCGGATTTGGAACTACAATATTTTAAATACTTTTTGTTAATTTTCGAACGTCTCGATCTTTCATTCATTTGATAGATTGCTGGTGCTCGTTAGTCGCTAGTAAAAATTCATGATCCCGATTGCTAACGGATCCATTTTACTTGTGACAGCTCGATTCGAAAGCCAGAATAAATTCGTGATAAGCCCACAGGATGAGACTGCGGGTATAGTTTGCTAGTTACATATTATTTTAGACTGCTGCTACGCCCATGTACGATGCAAATTAAGATGTAATAGTACATCAAAATAAATAGTTTTACAACAAGAATTATATAATATATTTATTCCATGTTATGGTTAAATATACCAATTTTAACGACTCGAACATTTATAACAAAAAAGCTAGTAATTTATTGCTTAATAAAATTAATATTTACCTAATTTATTGTATTATTATTATTATACAAAATAAATACATATCACCTACTTATGATAATGAAGTGTATTACCAGATGAAAGGTACCCCACCCTCTTTTCGGCTGGTAACATTGTTATTTGCAGCGGAATATATCAAAGTGTGGTAATACAAAAATTGGTTATATTTCAACTTCTTAGCGGATTCTCGGCTTTATGTTGCTTTGTGAGGGGCGTGTGGGGTGTGGGGGGTGTGGAGGGAGGGGGGATGATATAGGTGTAGCTAGACATTTGTGGTACATCTTTGACGGAATATGCTTTACTTGAAGCTAATATTGGATGGAAAGAATTGAATTAAAATTTTATAATTTCTTATTAGGCTGCCCGAATACTCGACATTGGCAGAATTATCTTGAATAAATATCTGAGGCCATTAATAAAAGAAGAAGAAGAATATTGGATGGAAAATTATTAATATATAAATATATGTAATTATTAGGGATGTGCCGATTATGACTTTGGCCGACTAGCCGATTAGTCGGTTGTAAATAAGCCGACTAGTCGGCCGACTAATCGGCCAGGCCGATTACTGTTTAGGAGATCCCCGTGACGCTTCGTTTACAGCTGATTCGCTGCAATTTCAGTCACTACTGACACGTGGACAGATATAAATAACAAAGAAAGCTTTTTGAGTTTTACAGCTCACTAGTTTGACGATAGTTTCAAATATCATCAAGCAGTATTGCAATTTATGACATTAAATATTATGTTGATTTGTTTTTTAATTAAGATACTAATTTTGTTTGATAAATATCATCAATATGTTTTCTTTGCAAGGAAGTAACACATACATTTTATTAAAAAATAGACACAAAGTAACAAGCCGGATAGTCGGCTTTACCGACTAGTGGCCGACTAGTCGGAACATCTCCAGTAATTATTTATTGGTTTAGCTCAATTTTATATTTGGCCTTCTCTTTTTAATCAGTTGACAACATTTATTCTATAATAATTTAGTAGTTAAATATAATAAGTGTTTATATTGGTATATTGTAATATAATAGGTTGTTTCAGGCGTTACTTTGCGGAAATCCATATTAAAGGAAATTATTATACGCGTCGAGACAAGTTATTGAATGTTGTAGCGGGAATTATAAGCAAAATAATTTTAAATAGTTTCCTTTGTATATTGTAATACTAATCAATTGGATGTAATATGATTTTTTTTTTAATTTTAATTTATTTTGTTGATGAGTTTTTAAAATATGTTTAAAATTTAATGCAACCTCGCTCATTGTAATGTTAGTGCATGCAGTGTTCACTGTGCATAGGGCCTACAATTAGATTATTATAATTCTTAGTGTGATATTAATTCCAAGTTTAGTTGTGGAGCCCTGTTTGTGGACTAAATAAATAAATATATGTTGAAATGAACAAGGCGCTATTATAGTTGCTGCATATTATTATTTAATTATAAGTTTATATTTGGTTTTTGTAGCATTAAGTATAATTGTATTTTGACAAGTCCAAGTGGACCAATAGGAACTTACGAATGATGTGAGAAAAATATTTATATATACTTGTCTATGGTATTTAAATAAAATTTATGGCTGCAAAACTTGCGAAGTATTCAATTAAAATAACCGAAATGATTTTTTAAAAATTAACTCAAACTTAAAAAAAGCCTTCTCTATATATGAAAGCCTATTCTTCCTGAGCAGTGTGTCTATCAAGAAATACATATTTTATATAAATCCACCCCCGAAATATAATAAAAGGCTTTCAGGCGTTCCACGTTCCATCTCGTCACGTAACTCATATATGTGAAATATAGCCACGGAGACTGACATGTAATTCGCACATTTTCCAATAATATTTATATATAATTATTGTATTTGGGGGAACGTGACGCGATTTTTATTTTAAGATAACATCACTTTTTTGGTCATAAAATATTTATATTTTCCAGATGCGTTTACTAAAGCACTCTTCTTTTTATATATAGTAGGTAACATAATCCGCTTGTGGTTAACAAGGGCATCATGAAGAAATATGAAAAAAAGACCAATATCACCAGATTTATTTTGGAATGAAAAAATAACTTCATAAATCTATTAATTTACTTCTTCAAATCTCCGTTTTTAATTTAAGCTAACTGGTAAAAATGGTAATTAACGAAATTAAAAACATATATGTATAGGATTCCAATTGGAGTGATTGGTCAAATTGGGCCTACATTTATATTAGTTTAAGCTAATGTAACCTATGTATGAAGACAACAGATTTCCAGATGCATCAACAGGGTACAAAATCTCTCAAAAATTGAATCGGTACCAATGTAGGTACTTAGTATGCATAGTGTACATCAGCAGTTCTCAAATTTTTGGATGGCGTAACCCTTTTGAAAGCGAAATTTTTGACGAAACGCCAAAATAAAAGAAAAAAAATCATGTTACAATGTAAGCGTATGCTGTAATAGTATAACAAAAGAAAATAATCTAATTGGATGTATGAAACTGTTTCTTATTTTTCATCAATTGGTTGATATTAGGTTTGATCGAAGTCTTATAGATAGAAGAGGGGTATTTTTTCTCATTATTACTAGTATTCTCACGGAGTACCCACAAAGGCTTTGGTAGGTAGACTGATGTGCATTGTGGACAGAGCACATTCATCTCAAGCAGGCATAGTGGAGCCGACTGTTGCGCGCGGACATCTGTCTGTGGCAGCAATTGTCTCCGAAGAGGAAACATTTGATTGTTTGTATGTATTGAATAGGCTCCGGAACTACTGGACCGATTTGAAAAATTATTTTACCATTAGAATCCTACATTATCCCTAATGAACATAGGCTATAGAATATTTTCAAAAACCCGGATGATATTTTCAATAATGTAACTCAAACTGTGAAAAAAATACAAAAAAAAACATTATATTGCGTACGCTGCGGAAATTATTGACAATAGAGCAAAGTGATGTACTACAATTTTATAGAGGACATCAATATCCACAAAAAAGTCTGCGATACCATATGTCTAACTATTACAGTTATGTCACAATAACTGCTTTTTCATGTTAAAATTTAAACTTCATAGTACTTTATCTTTTCATTATTACGCGAACGAAGTCGCTGGCAACAGCTAGTCATTAATAAAAAAGAAGAATAATTTGCTGTGCCCTAACAAGGTGTCTCATATGACAGATAATTAATTGTTTTCCTATATTTATAATTAGAATTTTAAAGGAAAATTGGTCCAAGAAATAAAACTAGTTTTTCAACTCAAAAAAAAAAAACAAATTTAATATTAAAAAAATATAAAAATAAATAAATAACATGGAATGTAATAAATAAATAGAAACCTAATCACAATAATTAACTTAACAAAGTCATAATTACCGAAAATAATATCACAACAAATTCCTTGTGAAATAAAAAAAAGTTCAAACACTAAAAACTACCCGCATTTATTTAAAACGACTAAAGGTACACGTGATTAATTATATTTCGAAACAAGAACTGCATGGTCAAAGGATCGTGGTGAGCTACTTGAACAGCGATCATGCAGATCGCTGTACACATTGGGCTAACATTCAGATATCTACTAAAATCTTGACCCAATGTGTACACTGATATTAAACATTGGTTAAATATAGATTTTTTTTGTTTTTTTTTATATATCTGTCATAAGCTATATACAATTTGACATATGTATGTCACAAGCACTAACTACAGTTTAAAAACGGCTTTTTATTTTTTTTTAATTTACCACTATTTGGCACTAAGTCATTCTTCGAAACTATCTCGAGTTAAAAGTACTCGTATTCAGAATTAACTTTGAGAACCATACCATCTATTTATAAGATGTTATAGTTAATTTAGGTAATTTAAAAAAATGATTAAAACAATAGGTATTTCAATAATCCAATAATTATCGGTCGCTACAATAATTAATTAGATATCTTACTAACTAGTGAAGAAAATACAAATTTAGGTATACATAAGCTTTCTGACAATTTTTTTTTTAAATTTCACATAGTTTTCTTTTACAAGTCTGAAAATGTGGGAGGTTACCATGCCCCACCCTGTATATTAGAATTTTTAAACTTTAAACCTACGCGATGACGTCATCAAAGAGTTAATTCGAAGCTAATACACGTTTAATAAACTAAGTATATATATTTATAAACCGTAGACACGAAAAATATGAGCATAACAAATCATAACTCTTCCCTTTTAGATTTTTTTACAATGGACATTTTTTTCCCCTTTTCAGGCACATATTTGTGATCGACCTGCTTGGTTTTTATTATATTTTTGTATATGAAAGCGGAGAGACGAGCCGTTCTTGTCTTTTCGTCAGATTCAAAATCCACTTCGTAGAGGCCGAAACGATCTCTGCAAAACAATTCTTTTTTTTATTATTTTTTTACTTATTACTTTTAGCAAATGGGCTCCAATAGAGCGCTTTTACTTGTCAATACAAATATAAATGAAATAAAATTAATTCAATAATTATCAATTTGATTTAGCTGCTGTATACTGGCATTGTTCACTTACATACTAATGTCATAATAATATATAATAAATCTACTGTGATGTAGAAGAATAGCTGCTGTATAGGGGCATTGTCATCCTATTGTATGCCTAAGGGTAAACATAAAATGACATAGATTATGTCCAAGTTTTTTTATCAGTAAGACATTCATCTAACGTGTAATAAATTCATTCATTCACCTTGTACATATTTCACATACTTAGGTACTAGATTTTTTTACATTAAATGTATTAATTAAATTTAAAAAAATGTATAATTAACTTTAAGCAAGAATGTACCTACTACAGTAATACCAAGCTTTACGCGACCCCGTTAAGCGCGGTTTCACTATAACGCGAAATTCAAATTTATTATTAAATTACGCGAAAGAGTGCGTATAAACATAATGTAGTCATCAACTTGTCTATGGTCGCGAGAATTTCAGTTAACGCGATTTTTTCCGGAACGTATCCCTCGCGTAAAGCGGGGCATTACTGTAATACTAACATTAAATTGTACAGGCTATCATTAACGAGTTTCTTGTGATTTCTTCTCGTCATAGATTCTGACTATACTCAAGAAGCTAAAGGGCCTACACGAAATAAAGAGTATTAAATTTGGTATTTGTAAGTAAAACCACAATGGCTGCAAAACCTTCGAAAGCTAACGTGAATTTGAAACGAACTATAGTAATAATAACTCACTCGAAACCAAAGACCCATTCGAAGTTGTCCATAAGCGACCAGTATGCATAACCAATGACATGGGATCCGTCCTCAATGGCCAGCAGCAGCGCGTCCAAGTAGTGTCTGATGTACTCCACGCGATCATTATCCTCAAGTCCACGTGACGACGCCCATCCGTTCTCACTTATCAGCATTTTCGGATATTCATACGCCTTATTCAACCATAGTAGTGACTTGTACAGACCATAGGGGGCGCTCTGTTCACAATTGTTAATCACAAAATTAATATCAAGACGAGGCACACGAACTCAATTGAAGTGGAGAGGAAGGGAAGCGGAGAAGAGGGTTAAGCAGAGAGCAGGGGAAGCGGAGAGCTGGGGAAAGCGAAAAAGAGTGGGAAGGGAGAGCAGGGGGAAGCAAGAAAGGAAACACAGTCTGATATAAAGATGAGTATGACTTGTCAACCTAGATTATGGCACTAATATCAAATATAGGGTAAAATGCGTGTTTCATTTTAAACTGCCCCCTCTATGAAAAACGTACCTTCAACCAAACAGCTTTACTCGGTTTCCATTGCGGGCTTTGTGTCAATTTCACACCAACATCCTTTTCTATGGGCGACATCATCTCCTCCTCGGAGCCTTCCTCAACCAGGTACGTGGTATAATGGTTAACAGCTAGGAAATCCGCCGAGTCTGCAATACACAATGGATAAAAAATACAAAACAATTAATAATAACAGCAGTCATATGACCATGTTCTGTCTTAACAGTCACTTCCACTATCCCGACTTGAAGAGCTGAATTCACTACAAATCGACCCAACACAGCCATCTCAACAAATGTGACCAGATAACTACCCCGGGACGATAGACTAGACCAGCCATTCTCAAAGTGCTGTTCCACGGAACCCTAGGGCTAAAATACTGCAAAAAATACTTACCAAAGGGAGATTATAAGGCTACATATAAATATTCCAACTAAATATTACGTAATATTACATTGCAATATGATTATTCATAAATACATATAAATCAGTTTTTCATAATTATATTAAGGCTTTCTCCTTCGCCAAAAAAGTTTGAGAACCGCTGGACTAGTCACTAGACTCATAACCAACATTCTGCCTGTCCAATCTGCTTACTACCAATAGCTGCAAAGCTTACGAAATGTGCCAACATAACTCTAAAATATAGTAAATAGATTTTAACTGGATTCTGACTTTTAATTAGATTTATCTCCTCTGCAGACAGCTTCGGTAAACGTGACACCTCAAGTCCCTCATCTCGGCTTCTCTTAGCAATTTTTTCTTTCACAGCATCAGGGAAATCTCCGTCTATTGAAAATATCGGTTGGGCGAACATACCAATCTGAAAATTAAAAAAAAATTAAAAAGACAACAATTAATGTATTAATTTATAACATTTTTAATAATTTTGCCAATAGTTTCATATAGTAATAATTTGTTGTATACCAACAGGGTATCCCATAGACAGTGGCGGCCTTAGGGGGTGGCAAACGGGGCAATCGTCCGGGGCCTCGGGCAACAACCCAAGCAAATTCAAAAAAACTATAGATATATAGAATATATACAATGTGATATTGATGGACAAAAATTGTACGAAGAAATGAATATGTGTAATACCTAAACCAAACAACCATATATACTTTCGCACACGTACTTTTCACAAAGGACAAAGGGCCTCGGAAATACCTGCCGCCCGGGGCCTCGCAATGGGTAAGGCCGCCACTGGCCATAGATCATCGTTTTTGGTATTCTTGTATTTATATGCTATGCAATTATGATTTTTGATTCATTTTCATACCTATATGCACAATAAGGTTTTCCCTTAGTGAGGGGCCAATCTGTTCTAAGTACATGTATCATAATTATAAAATATAACCCTAAAATTATTCTTTTGAGATGTTTAGTTTTGTTGTCCTCTTTCCTAGATTTTTTAAAGCAGCCAGGTATATGGACCTCCCTTGATGCTAAGCTAGAGTGAAGATAACTGCTACCTGTTGCCTTCACTATGCCAGCTTAAGGTTCAGTGTGCAGTTTCATATACTTACAGCGAATTGGCGCATCTCCTCTGCTTTTTCCTTATGTTCAGTTGAATTTGTAATTGGGTCAAACCAGTTGATTGATAAAGCTATGCCAACTTCTCCTGTAATGTTAATATTATATATATATGTATATTCTTTAATTTTCTTATATTTTGTGTATTTTTTAAAAAAGCGCCTCCCTATGTGTGTTTAGTTATAATATAGATTTATAGTATATCGTCGGGTCCTATTAACATAGTCTGAAGTAACATTCACGTATTTTTTTACACCATACCATGAAAAGAAAATAATTTTCTCAATAGTTCTCAATAGAACTTGCTTTTTTCGTTAAATTAGGCACCGAAATCTAACATTGCATTTAAATGGCCCGAAGCGAAAGGGTTAAACTCGTGTCGAGTCCATTTTCGAATTGCCCCCCTGCCCACTTTGGGAAACACTGTTCTAGAATCATCCTAGACCTTTACTCACTAATCACTGCACCAGGGAGACATGCTTATACTGTGTTTTAACAAAATAAATAATAACAATAATAAATACCTGCACCAGGAGTTTGCTTAGAAAACGTCTCATCTTCATGGTGAGAATTGGCACTGAGCCTGTATCTATACTTGGTTTCGTACAAAGAATAGACGTGCGCGTGCGCAAGTAACACGTGCTTTATACATAAATAGACGTCGTCCGCCTTCCCTTTCAAACCTGGAGCCGTCATCCCTGTCCCATAACCATCTACGCATATTGTGTTGGGCTGGTTAAAGGTTATCCACAATTTTACCTGAAATTTGTGGAGTCTGAGAAAGTGTATGCCATTGTCTGGGGAAAAAAGGGAGCACCCAGGAAGACTTTTTATTTAAACATCATCATATACATAGTTTAATGGTTAACTTCAATACGCCATGCAAGGAGTCAATTTTATACAATCCAAAATAATAACACTAAAATGTCACACCAATCATTATATCACTAAATAAAAACTTTCTCCTCCTAAAATGGTAGAATACTCAGAAATGTTAGTTACATAATGTCCTTAGATGCCTAATGATGATAATACAGCCAATGTCTAGTTTTCTTTATTTTATATAACAATAACACTTGTTAATCATATTTAACACTAGATTTACCAGACCACTCAAAATGACTGGTCTTGCAAGATCAAATTAAAATTCCTACTGCATCTAACATTTTCTTTAATTCTTCTAATCTTCTTTAATTTATAACAGAAGAATTAGTTTTATGAACTTTATATTATTTTATATATATTTGTAACAATTATATACTTTTTGGTTTTGATAGAAATAGGTATATTTAAGCTGGTAAATCTAGTGTTAATAAATGAACGAACACCAGACTGATCCAAGACACGGCTGTAGTTCCATTTTAGAATTCAAGATAGCGAATCAAAATAATGAAAAGTATATTTACAACAATAGTATAAGTATGTGTGATGTAATTGAAACTACGCCATCTATGAGTGAGTAGCGAAGTTACTACAATGTTGTCTATAAAAAAATCATTACCCATGCAGCATATCTAACAAACATCATATCGGCGTATTGTTGAAACGCCTTCACAGTATCCGGGTTTAGCCATCCTCCTTTTTCTTGTAAAGCTTGCGGCAAATCCCAATGGTATAGAGTTACAACTGGTATGATCTTATATTTTACCAATTCATCTATTAATGCGTCGTAGAATTTGATGGCTTTTTTGTTCAAAGACTCTGATGTCCCTGAAATATATCGATAATTTTATTATACATTCTGCAATGTATAGAGGGTAGTTGCCCAGTCTGCCGTCAACCATTAAAAGGCTTGGACGTATTTAGTGTTTTATTTGCAAATACGTACGCGCATATCTTACAAATGGCGACGAGGATGGGATAAAAATTACCATCTTTTACTCATAGAACTCAGAAAAAGAAGAATACAAAGAATACATGGTGCTAGTAAGCTGGTCTTTACACATTAAGATAGAAACTAGATTTCAAACTTCTAATATATGCTAGAATGCTAGTATGGGCTAACTTTCACATACTAAGGACTACCCCACCCTAAAGTGATAAGTATGCACACATGACGTCATCAGTGCTAAGTGCACAGTTACAATGGTTGACATAAATATGTAAGACACGTCTCACCTGTAGGAAAAATCCTAGGCCAAGAAATGGAGAACCTATAAAACTTAACGCCTAGCTCTCGTAGCATTTCCACGTCTCTCTCGAACAGGTGGTAGGAATCGCATGCTATGTCTCCGGTTGCATTGCCAACTACACGGTCAGGTTGATCATGGATAAACTTATCCCATATCGATTCGCCTCTTCCTGTAGATGGAATAATCATGACGGATTAAGGATAAGTTAACTTGGCCTCTCTTATTGTTTAAAGCTAAGCAAGTGTACCTACTAACATTGTATTGTACGGCTCTGACCTGTAAGGTACCTAATCAAATCTAAAAAACTTAATTATCTAGGTACTAACTACAATACTTAATATCCGGAAGAAAGTTCACAGTTGTCAGTCGACACAAAAAAAAAATTAACCAGGGTAAATAATTTGCTAGTTACATATTATTTTAGACTGCTGCCCCACCCTGAGCCCATGGCTGGCTACGCCCATGTGTACAGACTACAATTGGCGAGTTTCTTGTGATTTCTTCTGGTCATATACTTCTGAAACTTTTGTTTGATTTGTCTTTTGTGCAGTAACTTATTACCAATAGCATAAAATGAGGACCATTTAAATTTTGTAAACTAAGATAGAAGCTCATACCGTCTTCATCCCAAGCGCCTTCAGTTTGATAAGCTGAACTTCCAACACCGAATAAAAATTTATCTTTAAATCTGCGCTCCTTCCCGTCCATCCATCCCTTACATGTCGCTATTATGCTGTAAAAACAATAATAAAAATCTTTACTACGAGGGCTATTCAGAAACTAGGGAACGTTTTGTAATAAAACAAAAACTAGGTACAGGAAAAATATTTTATTATATACATCTGAAAGATTGACTAAAATGCTACTTTTCTACATAGTCACCAAACTACACTAAGATCTGTATTCAGAAATTACATAAGTACAGATTCACTGAGTAGAGTTCAAAACTTCAAATGTCACTCAGCCTTACAAAACAAAGCAGACCAATCACACGCTTCAAAAATTGTTGACGTAATTTTTGACCAATGATAATAATCAATTGCAAATGTCTACGTCATCTAGCTGTCAATACATATAAACAATATATATCACATAATGAATAATATATAAATTTGGTTTATAGCATATATTTAGTTTAGTTAATAGATGTTGCATCATATATTTTTTATATAGTAAATATCTCTTTAATATAATAACTGAAAATGGGGTATAATAGTGGGGAAGTATTCTTGTTAAAAAAAGAAGTACCTATATGGTACATTGGAACTGTTTTCTACCTATCTGAATATATACCTATTTAAATACATAAATTATATTATTATAGTACTTACTTCCTTTATTCAAATTAATATAAATAACTTAAACACACAAATCATATACTCTGACTCTTTCATTATGACTAAGATGAACAGAGAGGGAGATATATTGATTTCCGCAACGTTTCACGTCAAATCTCATATCAAATTTAAATTTCGAAATTCCTAAAGAAATATATAGTATTTATGCTTTTAAATAACTACGATATCACTTGAAATTATAAACCAATTGTCCTATAAAAATGTTTTTTCTAAATAATAACTTATATCAGAACTGTTTAAAATTAATTATCATAATTTATTATTCGCTACCGGCCGTCTAAATAAGCAGATAGCAGTGACAAAAAAGAATATTATTTAGAACTTACCCGAGTATGACGAAAATAAATATTTTCAAATTCATTTTTTTCCCCTGATAAATCACTTCAGACATTTTACGACCGTGTAACCTTATTACTATCTAAATCACAATATTAAGTATAAGTAATAAGTTATGAGATAGCATGATAAGCACTATTTTATTTATCTTATTGATAATCGTTCACAATTATAACTTACGCGCGCATTTACGCCTTTTTTATAAATGACAAAATCCGCTAATACAGCTAAATTAAATTGTTGAAAGAACACTCGAGGACACAAAGAAGATTTTCGTATCGATTTTTGCAGGTTTACCAAAAACATTGCCAAGAATAGATAGTTTCATAATTTGTTACTACATGAAGTAGAAAAACACTTTTTTCAAATTTTTATTGAATGTTTTATATAAAATCCTTAGTACATATTATTTTATAACTTTAAAAATATAAAAGAAATTAAAGATGAAGCTTTATAAACTGTTCTCTTTGCCTACAAAACAACAAGATGTCAAAGTCTAGCTTGTCAGTGTATTTTCAGTGAATCAAAAGGGTTAGATCGCGCATTACTCATTCCTCGAATATGCAGTATTTTTTATTTTATATCTTCAAATACACACTTTAATTTTATCAATCTCCATTCCGTTTCTATTATAAAAACTGCACATGAATCGATAATTCAAGATGCAGAGACGTAGAGGTCCAAATTTTACTTATGTTAGTGGCTGTGTAAAATATATGATATTTGTTTTGAATTTCATATTTTGGGTGAGTAATTTTATTTATTCTTTATAATTAATTAATAACAACATTTATGGTTACTACATTTTAAATTCAATTTGTTTGTAAATGTTATTGTATAGTGTGTTATTCGTTTCTTTGTTTGCCGCGGGAATTCTCACAACCTATGTTTATCTACAGTTAAATGACTCGTTTCCGTTTTCAAATAAAACAAATGCGTTTATAATTCTTTGAAATACAATATCTTTTTAATAATTATTGCAGTTATTTGGTGGTCTTCTTGTTGCTGTTGGGCTTTATGCGTTTATTGACAAATGGCAAGCTACAGGACTTATAAAGGTATTAGACGGCAGCTCTATCCATAAGTAACAATCCTTTTTTACATACTAGGGCACATACTACACTCAGACACATTACCTATGTTATTATATCATCATATGAATTAAATACAGAACTTTAGAGAAGTATCAAATAAAAATTAATTGATATTTTTGTCTTCTCCATGTCCTGTAGTCTATATCACAGGGTGTCCTAGTTTGGGGGTCAGAGAATGATATATGTATTTATTATCATTAATTCTATAACACATAAATAATAATAATAAATCATTTATTGTTTTAAGAGTACTAATTACAATTTAACACACATAAAATACAATTTAGAGCAATTGGTGATATTATCACTAAAGTTGTTAGTGCCTGTTTATTGTGGGTGATGCAAATTAAGTTGATATTCTATTATATTCTCTTACATCATCCATAGATTCCTATTGGAACACTTGAACTTGTCAAGATAATATTAGTACTTAATAATACAATAATATGCAGCAACTATAATAGCGGCTTGTTCACTTCAACAATTGATATTATAATATTCAGTACTAGATATCATTTGTTGGTGGTAGTTTCATTTAGAGCAATGTTTCCCAAACTTTTTTGTGCCATTCCCCACCTTAGCTTTTCTAAAATTCTTATGCTCCAAATGTAATCAAACACCCAGTTGATATCTTGGTCTCGTCAAGCTAAATTATACCTAATAATTATTTAAGAATTTACTTTGCCTGGAGCGAAAGGATTAAACTCGTGTCGAGTCCATTTTCGAATTGCCCCCACATGGGCCCCACGTTGGGAAACACTGATTTATTAGAGTGTATATAAGTAATAAGTAAAATATATCAAAGGAGTTGTATTTGTCTTGTGAAATTTCTTTCAGTTGGAGACGGTCTACGATGTAATGCTGAACATTAGTCTGCTGATTGCGCTGTTGGGTGGTGTGGTGTTCATTGTGAGCTTTGCTGGATGTGTTGGTGCTCTCAGAGAGAATACCTGTCTATTAAAATTTGTATGTATATTGCAACTTTCAATTAATGACAATCTCCATGATCCACTCAGTTATGTAGGGGCTGCGGAGTTAATCCCAGCTTGATATTACGTTATTTGTGATTATAATAAATAATATGTTATTATTATTTCTATATTAAATAATTGTTTTTTTTTTCTTTTTTTTTTCTCTAAAATTACTGTGGGCTTATCACGAATTTAGTCTGGCTTTCGAATCGAGCTGTCACAAGTAAAACGGATCCGTTAGCAATTGGGATCATGAATTTTTACTAACGACTAACGAGCACCAGCGATCTATCAAATGAACGAAAGATCGAGACGTTCGAAAATTAACAAAAAGTATCAAAAATATTGTAGTTCCAAATACGCACGCGGTGGCGCTGCTCAAATTTCCATACAAATCGCTTGAACCAAACTCGGTTCGAAAGCCAGACTAAAATTCGTGGTAAGCCCACTGTTTTATTTTTGTTTTATTGTTTATTAATTTTAGTTGCCATGTAATAAAATCTAAATTTTGTATTCTTATTAGTAGTGTTATCTAGTCCTTAATAGTATTATCTTGAGCATGCTGTCCTATCTTATAATTAAAATTTCATTGAAGTTGTATAATAAAGGCCCTTTTTATAATACTAGCTGTTGCCCGACGCCTGCTTTCACGTGACTGCCCGTCCGGAGAGGCCTTAGACCTCCTTAATCTGGTCCTGTCACAAAATCTGTTCTTAGTGGATGTCTATAAATTCATCTTAGTATGTCAAGCAGTTTTCAAGATTTTGTGATGAGTGGCCTTTTGCTAGTTATATCGATGTTATTTTGTAGGGATGGTTAATAAATAAATAGAAATAGATGCTAGTTGATATATTGGTCTGGATGATATGTTTGTGTTGTCCTGATTCCCATAGCCATTAAAGCACAGACCGCACGTGGACTATATGTAGTAGTGATCCCAACCTATGGATGAACACTTTACATGACAAAAAAAATATTGAAGCATTGTTTAGCACACACTATTTTTTGATTTTCAACAGGCTGTATTTCAGTGAAAAATGGTCGTACAGGAAATAAAAAAATGAATTTCTAAGCATAATACATATTATTTCAGTATTCACTATGCCTGCTGATACTGTTTCTGGTGGAAATGGGCGGGGCTGTGTGTGGGTTTGTGTTCCCGCGGGCATTGCACGGACTGCTGGAGCTGAGTTTCACGGAGAAGGTGGTCCATGCTTACAGAGAAGACCCCGATTTGCAGAATTTTATTGATTATGCTCAGCGGGATGTGAGTATGATTATTCCTATTAGACCAGCTTAAGATCGGAGTTAGAGACAAAATTTAGTCTAACAGGTTTCCTTAAGGGCCAATGGTTGTTAGTGTGAAGGAAATTATTTAAAATTATTTTGCTTATAATTCCCACTACATTAGGTTGATGAAGGAAAATAACCTCCACCAACATTCAATAACTTTTCAATTCAATAACGTGGCATCATCAGGATACGTGTGGTCGCTTCGGCTTCACTTCGATGACTATAATTATAAATGTTCCAGTTCAAATGTTGTGGCTTGACATCGGACGGTTACATGGATTGGTCCAAGAATGAATACTTTAATTGCTCTTCCCCTTCTGTCGAGAGATGTGGTGTTCCATTCTCATGCTGCATCAATGACACAGACATTAGTTCTGGACTTGTTAATATTATGTGCGGATATGGGGTGCAAAATTATCCTGTAAGTATTCAGTAATAAATTATAATAATAGGTATGACTAGTTATTGATTTATACTGCTATGCTATATTGCAGTGGTTCCCAAAGTTGACTGGGCACCGACCTCTTGACTGTCTTAGAAATATGGAGGTATAAATTCGCGAAACCACTTAATGCCGTCTTATTTGTTTTAATTGGAATAAAAGACTGTTCTGTTAACATATTACATTTTGGGAGCCACTCAATATACGCTCGCGATCTATAGTTTGGGAACATATATGTTAAGTTATGTATTGGTACTTTTAGGTTGCAGAAGCAAGCAAACGCGTATGGACGTCGGGCTGTATTGAAATAGTGCGTCTGTGGGCGGAACGGAACCTTTACACCATTGCAAGTGTGGCGTTGGGCGTTGCATTGTCCCAGTTGTTTGTTATATACTTAGCGAAGACTCTGGAAGGTCAGATAGAGCTGCAGAAGTCCAGATGGCAGACATGAAACAGGGGTAAACACCTAATCGTAAAGTACGGTACGAGCTACAGTGATAGTCAGATTCAGGCTTTGATATAAAGTGCTATATGTCGTGTCAGATTTTTAGTTATGTAATAGTATTGTTTTCAGTTAGTTCCTTTCGCTTTAGGAGGCTTTATAGTTTTCAGTAGACAGGTATTTTTTTTAACAGACATTGTCTTGTTTTCAGTTTTTTAATGTAGTTTGAAATCAAGATATAAATACGTTTTTTTAGTTAAGTTTTAATTTAGTTATACATCAATTAACACTAGAACTACCAGCCGGTCAAAATGATCTATTTTTACCAACCGGTCAGAATGACCGGATGACTTGTGCTTACAAAGTATTAAGTAAATTTATTGCAGAATTGTAAAAAATAGAATCGTTTACAAAAAATAATGAGTAAAGTTTTACATAAAAGTTTTGTGAAGAATTTTTGAAACGGGTCATATTGACCGGTTGGTAGTTCTAGTGTTTAAGTGTTATAACACGAATGTTTAGTCAAATATTGCTGATGCTAATCCTGTAGGTATTTATTTATACCTAGTTATATGAAATAATAAGAAATTCAACTATGAAAACAAAAATACATTTCAAATTTAAATTAAAACTAATGAATTATATTAAATATATTATACTTAAGTTTTCGTCCTCGAGATTGGCATAAGACAAGGTAAATGGATGCCAATCTCGAGGACGAAAACTTAAGTATAATTATGATAGAACTTCACGTACAGGTAAGTTCGTTTAATCATTAAATATAGTCCATTGTATTCGTTTATTTCATTGAATCTGACACGATGCACATGTTTTATTTACATCTTAAAAAGCTATATCAAATCATTTGATATTAAATTTTTCCTTATATTTATATTTAAAACAAACTTAAAAACACATTGAGCGTACTTCACTTTTAGGTGTTTTCTTAGAAGTAAAATAAATAACTCAAAAATTCAAGTCGCTATGTTTTGTGAGCTCTATATATATATAGTGTAAGTTAATTTATAGTTAGCTGTAAGTCGATAGTGGTGTCGTTATGATTTTATATGGAGAATATAATATCTTTTTAGAGAAACTTATGTGAAATAATATTGCGGATTTTTACGAATTAAAAATATAATTATCACCAGAGGCGGCTCGTCCTAAAGAGCGCTGGTGCAGTGCACTCCCACGAAAATTACAGAACTTATATTACAGCGGCGTAGATATAGGTAATATAATATACTATTGTATAGGCATAGTAGAATAGAATGAATGTAATGTAAGGATAGTATGTATTATGAAGAAATATTGATTACTTCTGTAATTTTCATGGGAGTGCACTGCACCAGCGCTCTTTAGGACGAGCCGCCTCTGATTATCACAATGCAAAATTAAAAAACGATAGAAGACAAATAAGACGGATGACAGAGGAAATGTCAAAAAAATCTTCATAATTTATATTGACACTCGCCACATCTTCTAACACGATAGTCTTTTTATTTTATTGGTATTTTACAATAGTGATGTAACATGTATCAAATTATTATCGACACAAAAATATAGTCAAGTTCGAGTTGCATAATATTATGTATATAAAAATTGATTTTACGATATACTTCTCGTCACTTATTGCTAATGAAGTATTGAATTTTTTTTTCAAATGTAATTGTTGATTATTGTGAAACTTTATTATGAGCGTATAAAAGGTGAAAAGGTAATTTAGTGGAGATAGGTTTGTTAAAATGATTCGATCATATGATGTCAGACTTGTCGTCCGCGTCAAGTGTGGGGTAGTTTTAAATGGGAGGGTACTTTTGAAAATCAAAAAGAGTCAGATGAGCACCAGGTCGAGATTTTTTGAGATTGTAAAGACAAAACATGCAGGCGCTTTGTAGCTTTTGAATTTGGAACTTGGAATTTTTGAGTTATTTTTTGAAATTAGAATTAACCATAGACAATTTAGTCTTTAGATACTTACTAGGTTATTTTAGCGGTCAATTAACGCCCGTTATTAATGAAGGCTTTCTTTTAAGCTTCAAAAGAAATGTTACATGAAAATTACATTGTAATTTGTGTAAAGAATGGCGTTTGACTCGTTTAGAAATTGATCTTTTTTAAGGGTAGGTTTATATTTGTAGAAATTGTCATTTATATTTGCCAAAAATTTAGCAATTTATAGATTCATAGCTAAGGATGCGCTCGTTTTGGTGCAAGATTTTATTATAGAAAAGTTTTATCGTTTAAAATTACCTCAGCATTTTAGTCTTAACCTTTAGGGCGTGGTCTCACAGTTTGTATTTTTCGTATCTATTTAAAATAAAGCATGCCTTAAAATTAATACATATATTTATTTCAATATATACTAAGTCGTTAAATCTGATACTTCTAGATTAAAATAAAAATAATTTCGCAATTAATTTTCAATGGAGGGTAGGTCAATGTTTTACTTTTTCACTGGTCTACGAGCAACCTGCTGCGAGCGCGGCGAGTCAGTTGAGTCGAGGTCTCGCTCCAAACAACTCTCTCTCGTGGATAGTCAAGTGAAGTCAGTGGTCAATCATCGTAACTAGGCAGCCGTGCTGCCAAATCTCACACGTAATTATCATAGTGGATTGAAGTAGCCGTGCTACTTGAGACTGTTCTTCTTAACCGTGGTGGCCGTGCCACAGGCAGTCGTACTGTGCAAGCATAAGGAAGAAGCAGCCATCAGTCCCAGGAATCGTATCCCAGACCTACGTGCACGTAGGGAACTACTCCAGCTGTCCTCATCAGAGCCGCCAAGCTCAAGGCAAGGTGAAACCAGGTCAGTGGCATTGTATTTATTCTCTTTGAGTGTTAATATCGATAATTTGTCTAGTTATATTTTGTGTCATATTGCCCTTAAGGCATTAGATAGGGACACGCATCGATTGTTCGAACAGGAGATCGACCAAAAAACGGTTCCCTGTTATGAACAATTGATGTCATTTTTACACAAACACATAAAAGTATTAGAGCATTCCACGACGCATTCCTTTGACACAAACAACGTAAATACTTCATCATTTAAATATAAAGAGCCAATTCATAATAAAAACTTTCATAATAAAATTTATAATAAACCCTTCAACACAAAATCTCATTCACAATTTGCTGAAAATAAAATAAG
>JAPWLS010001766.1:0-62061 GCA_028551675.1 Tineola bisselliella
ATTATAAATAAATATTCGAGAACATGAGTGAGAGAAAAACATATGTTCCTGGTTTTTTTTTTCACTAAATTTACGTAAAAAAAGTGACTGGCCTTTGAAAACTGAAAAAGAAATATATAATATAGGCCGCACGGGTAAAGAACACACACTAACCGGTTTTTCGTCATTTTCTGTCAACGGTTTTTCTCTTTTATGCATAAATGGATTAATGTTGTAATAAACAAGATTTTCGTTCGTCTTTGCACCATATACTGGAATGCAGGCGTCCTGGACACAACATATATAGACAAACATTAATTTTAACATATTTGCAATAATGCAAACCGTAGTGTCAATGGTTATGTTCTGTATTGATTTTCGCACAAACTTCTTTTGACAAATTTTCTTTAGCATTTCAATTAGGAATAAGTAATAAAATAAAGTTACATTTTTTATTATTGTATATTTAAAACGTTTAATAAATCACTCACATAATTAGAGTCGGTTGTAGCCGAATCAACTGGAAAACTTTCAAGTACCCTCTTCACTTTATCGCTCGTTCTCAAATGTTCCCCAATATGACTTTCATTAGGTATAAATTGACGATATGGCGTGTTAACAATATTTCTACGTATCATAATTTAGTAAAAATATAGATTATAAATTTCGTACATAAATTTATATTAAAATTAAATATAAAACTAATTTTCCTCCGAATAAATACTCTACATCTGTAAGAAAATAATTTTAAAATAACCGTAGATTTTTGCAAAATAATCCTCCGTTACGTCATTTTGACGTTTTATTTTTTAATTTTTTGTAAATATCCAAAACCAATTTTACATTTTATAAAATGACTTATATATCAAATTACATATTTATATAATAAATAAAACTATTATATGTATATTATAGCGACTTACGAATATATAAATATTGCTTATAAATACAGTTTAAAAGATTAATTTGCCTATTCACAAGGAATGGTTGATTTCCAGCCGATCCACTAACCCCCGTGACCGAGCACGTCGTTACCATAAAATTCTCAACCACTCTAAAAACGTATTGACCTGCAAATTCCGTTTTAAATGTTTTTAACAATTTTAATTTAGCGTGCATAAGAAATAATTCAGATGTACTTATTAAAAAAAGGATTCTAGCATTTCACTTGACATATTGAACCGCTGTCTTCAATTTCTATAAGTACCGTTTAATTGCGAAATAAAGCAATTTTAATGTTTTCGCGAGTTACTATTGTCACAGCCCAGATACAGACCCACTGCTGGGCAAAGACATGCCTCCCCTTTTTCTATGCCTTGCGGTTTTGAACCATAGTTCTCCGCTTCCTATTGTTAAAATTGACCTCGAAGTATTCGCTATACATAAATATCATCATTTTAAAAACGTCTTTATAATATAATAAAAATCAGTGCAATTAACCGGCCTAACCGCGAGAGATAACCTCAACTTTGAAAACCACAAAACACGAAAGTTTTTGGATTAAAATTATGATAAATTGCATTCTAATGAAATAATTTACTGTTACCTATTAATGCTTTCAGAATGACTGACTTACGCCTAATCATCACTTAAAAAATTTCCTAATTACAATGGATTTAACAAATCACTTACTGCAACATTTAATGAAATATCTATATAAAGCGTTTTAACATAAATCAAATTCCATTCGCGTTTATTAATCGAAGCGTAAAGATGACAATTTTTCACATATTCCGTAGCGATTTTTTGTGGTAATTTAAATAGTGTTTAATGGTGGATAGATTAACGGTTAGGCGCTTCCATGACATAAACCACGTAATGCACCACACGCGGCGGTACCGTTCCGCTATTGTGGCAGGTTATAAAAGCAATTGTTATGTACTATTTCCACTGTACTTTAAATTGCAATATGTAGAACTTGTGACCAATCGGACGACAACGATGTTATAATAAATAGTGTGAAATTTGACTTTGTTATAAGAGGCTGCATAGAAAATCATCAAATAGCAAATCAAATTTTCATAAATTTTACTTTCTATCGTATTGTGTTTTTATTAACTTGATATGAAGTTGCGATTACTTTGCAATAATAATATGTTTTAAATTAATGAATTTAAAAAATAATGATAATTCTTATTTTTCAGCGCATTTTAATCTTATCTTATTTATAACTTACCGTATCGTGTAACAATGGAAACAAAGTCTATCTATGGTTAACGATTTAAGCATTTGAGACATGGTGCGTGTTTTCGTCAGTGTGAACTCGACTAAATGATATTTTTACTGGAAACAGTTACTGCTGAAATAGCGGTAAATTCACGAAATTCTATATTGCAAAGTGTTATTGCGCTTGCATAATGTCCACCCGTGGGAAGTCTTGCGAACTGCATTGTAGATAATATGAATAAACCTAGACGTAGTTGTTGAAACGGTACCTGTTATTAAGAAATTTATGATAATGACGAAACGGCCATAAAGACCGATTCCTACGAGCTTCTTTTCTGAAATTATTATCAATAAATACAATTTTAAAATTTGCCCGTAAACAATACAATTTTAGAAGCGCTTCTATTATCTTTACCGATGGGTTAGCATTTCATTACAGTGGATCATGCTTAAATAACGAGTACTTGCTACTAGTTCTTTGTTCAGCAATTGAATCCAATTGGTGGGTTGTGTAACATTTAATAATAGTTCGTGGGCTTAAAACTCAACAAATAAGTCATTTACATAAATCACGGAATGTATAAGCGATTGAGCTCATAAAAATTAATTTAGTCCAGTCTACAATACGACTTCACTGTTTCGCCTATATTAGCGTATTATTGACATAGGGCTTATTCAAAGTTATTATAAAAATATTCTTAAATTTATTTTTAAAAAACTAATATAGTATTTGATTGCCCCTAACTTTAATAAAATAAAGTATATTAAGTTCATTGTTATACTAAAATGTGACTTGTTCAATAGTTACATTTCTTCACAATGATTGTACCTTGAGGGCGAAACAGATTTAATACCACCTGTCGTGGTGCGAATTGGTAAGGTCGTTCACACCAAACAACTCTATACTTTTCCTTAAACATAAATCATAGAAATACTAATTGTTTTTAAAACACGAAAATGACAAATATAAATTATCTACGTATATAAATAATAATAATTTAATCGTAATAAGACATTGTTAGTCTCTAAAATTTATTTTGAAGCGAAATGTTGACTCGCGACGAGGGACCCATGTTCTAATATTTTAAAGCCCCATTCATACGAAAGTATCTTTAGATGTACCAACTACTACCTTATTTCCTCATTAAGTTTTATTTTACTTTTTGACTGTTAAATTTTAAAAAGAAACGATTTAGCCAGTTTGTAAAAATATCAAAAATTTGTAAATAATTCTGCGTTATTTTTTTCTCTTCGTCAATATTATTATTATTGTGTTGTGAACTTTAACTTATAAAATATAATTAATATGGAAATATAACTTTTTGAACTATAAATATTACCAAATAATCTACTAAGCCAAGTAGACAACTTTTGTGCTTCTACTTTGCATGCGCTTTTTGAGAACTATTAAGGTCCTCTATTCACGATTATTGCACTATATCCTTACTAAGATAATTCTTTCTTGTTTAAAGTAAAATAAAGCTTTTTATAAATCTTTAAAGAAAATCCATCAGGAATCGACTTATATTAATAACTGTAAAATAGGTAGATACGCGCATGAGCGTAGCCAGCCATGGACTCAGGGTGGGGCAGCAGTCTAAAATAATATGTAACTAGCAAATACCCGTTGTCTTACCCCGGTTAATTTTTCATACAAAATGGTTACTACACACACCCTACAACACCCTGTATCTATAGGTATAATTCTAATTATCCAAACAGATAACTAAGTTTTTTAGGTTTGATTAGGTACCTTACAGGTCAGAGCCCCACCCTGCCCCACCGTGGCTACGCCCATGGATACGCGTAAATGCTTAGGTACATAGGCACCGCTCTTAATTCATAATTAAATGTAAATCATCCAAGTAATTCAAGGTGAAATTTCATGCTAAAACAAAAATTAAAGATGGTTCCAAGAACAATAGGTTTGTCGAAGAAGGTCATAACAACAATGGGCTTGTGGTCGTGTTATTTTGGAAAAGTGAAGGTCAGAGATGTCGTTTTGATAGGCGATAAAGCCCTTCCGTTTTGTTGTTACAAGATTCCTATTTCATGCCTCGATGGATAACCCCGCAGTTATTACTTCGGTTTCATGGAAGGAACCTTTTTTATCGTCAATACTTTATTTTAAAGTTATCGACCCCTAGGTCTATATCGAAAAGAATTTATAACCACAAATTAATCTTATTGATCATTACTTTTTCCTTCTAACTTGTAACCATCGGCAGAGACGCCACCATACGGAACTGCAGCCTTCTCCGCTATAACTTACAGAAAACAATGTTAGGAACAAGTTTGGGAACCTTTACAATCAATACAACATAGGTTTAATAAAATAAATGAAAAACAACTAAATTTGCTTCACATAATATATATTAATAAAATTGTGTATTTTTAAACAAAATATGACACAATTCTGGCTAAAGCATCTTATTTGTACTGTAGCTAAAGCTCCAAGTGTTTTAATACTTTGTGTTGATATATAAATACATACAAAAATAAAATTTGTTCAAATATACTTTTTTAATGAATTTTCGTTGTATAAAAAGAATGTCAAACATAACAAAAAAAAAAACAAAAAAAAAATAATGAGATTAATTACAAATCACAACAAAAACAACATCGTTGAGTATTTACTTAAAATATGAAAACAAAAAAATAATAGTTGACAACACACGCTGTCAAATTTCAAAAAAGGAATGCATATTTCATAATATCAAATTATTTCATGACAACACCAAATAACACAAGTTGTGCTTCATACGACTAAACGACTAAAACACACAATATTGGCAATATAGTACTATATTATATAAATTATATTTAATCAACTTCGTCTATGAATTGTTTAGAATAAACAATGGGGAATACGAATTTATAAGAGCTTAATAGTAACAAATTATAGCCAATAATAAAGCACTTAATCATTAAACATTTTTTATTTTAAGATTAGAAAATATAACATAATAAAAGTAAAATGCTAAAGTAACATCGTATAAGGGATTCACGGTCGTATTGTGTAGTAAATATTGCACTTTCATATGAGGAAGTCGATTAAACAAATGCCTTAGTTTAAAATCTCAAATTATACTTGTCAACAATACCATTTCATAATCAAAACTAATATCAAAGTTGTACACACTATCATTTCATTCAGCTTAGCTATCTAACTTAGCACATAAATTACCCACCCAATTTCGGTAACTGCTAAACGTTTTATCCAAGTTAACCGTTAGCTGTTGGCCTTGGTGACGTCACACCAGGGTGGAAAATCGACTTACCCATCGGCAAACTTGAATAAGACGGGAATATATATTATTAAAATATATATAAATCCATTTTTTATATTTACAGTACATTTGGGCCAGATGCAGGATTTCTAAAAATTCTGAAGTTTTATATGCATTGTTTTTTTTTTGGTGCAGAAAAAAAAATACACCCCAAATATACTTTAAATAATACTTTTCTTATATGACGACGGCATTATAATATGAACGGATTTGTTAAGCTTCCAGGAATATAGTTTTTTTCTTTTTTAAATATATATTATATATTAATAATTTACCTATTACTTATTATTATTAATGCTGTGCAGTTACTATCTGTGGTGTACTTGAAGCTAAACATTTATCAACCTAACATTCTAAAAGACAACATCGATTTTACTGTTTAATTATATTAAATGGAAAACACGTCGATTTTATTTTTAAAAAACACTGCAAGCATTCCAGCTAAGCAATCGCTAACATGATCATATATTTGAAAACCCAAAAATAAATCTAATATGCTTAATAATCAACCCAAAATTGAAGCTTAAACATAATATTCTAAACTAAGTACATTGGAATTACACATCAGTCTCAGTTTTGCTGCTAGTGCGTCTACTTCTACCATATGTCTCAGTGTTACCCCATTGAGGGCCGCTTAGTAAGAATTTCTTCACATTATATTCCATCCTCGCTAACTCTTCGGGAGTTATATTATCCCCATTCTGACGTCTAAATACGTCATTCAGATTGTTATCCATTTTATTCCCATTGTCAATCTCCGGAGAAGAATTTGCAGCGTCATCAGCAGGGAATATTGTTTCTTTTGCAATTGATTTAACAGTTAATGTTTTAACTTCAGACAGGGCGTTGGTCTGCTTATCAGTCTTATGCAAGTTAACATTATCCACCAACCAACTTCCACCTTCATCCTTAACGAAAGCTTTAGAATATTTGCTCACGGGATGTGGCATGTTCAGTGCCAATTCTAACGTGTCAGCGAGTTTCAATTTACTGTCACGTCGAAAAGTCTTATTGGAGTTCACATCTTCGTCAAGAGTTAATGGATTGTTTAAATTGTTTTGCTGTTCCAAATTCTGTTCAACCCATTCAGCCACCCGGAGTAGTTGTTGTTTTTGAAGCATTGCAGCGCTATCATCGCTTGATAAGGAACTCGTGCTTTGCTCATTAGTGAATACTTTCTTAATATCATTCGCTTTTAAATGAGTTTGTGTTAGATTTGTGTAAATATCACCCACAGCTGGTAATGAAGGTTTTTGATTGACAATTAATTTCTTAGTTAATTTCGGAAGCTCACCTTGAGGCGATAGGTCTTTAGATATTTTTGTATTTTCAATAGTATGCAAGTTGGACATATCTATTTTTCGTATTGCATACTGCTTCGTCATCTTGTTCTGTTCATATCGGTCAAAATTAAATATTTGAATTTCATTTGTATCAGCATTAACATCATCAGTTTTAAGATTCAGATCAAATGATTTGTTTTCTATTATGGTCTTATTTTCTTTAGTTCCATTAAAACCGCTTAATAGGTTATCAACCTGAGATAGAATTTGATCTCCGTTGGTTTGTATAGCACTATTATTATTATCAGAACCGTTTGAAAAGGAATGAGTCTTAAGTGGTTGCAAAGGAGACGAAGAAACGTTCATCAAAATCGGATTGATGGAACTATTTTTAGAAGAAGCCACGTCTTTATTATTATTATCAACATGAACATCCACAAGTGTGCTTTCTACTACAACATTACCTTTCTCATCATTCTTGCTCACATTTAAATCCGTCAATTCACTAAATATATTCTCTGAACATTTAGATTGTCGTTTGTAGAGTACAGGCGGAACGTCAGGCTGGGCATTATCTAATAAAATGTTTTTTGATCCTGCTTGCATGCGTAAGGAACAAAAACGCGGCCCTGGACCTACTTGCGTGTTTGACTTGTGAGTGCTTGAGGTTGATTTGGCTACTGAAGACGTTCTGCTTATAGCACCCATAGAGCTATGTGAGTTTTTTCTATCAATGCCATTATTTTCAGAGTTAGTTGTATTGATAGGTATTTCTTTGTGGAATGTACTTTCATTTGTAAATGTATCGTCACGATCTTTGATACTAGTTACAGAATTTCTGGGCTTCTCACAAGCTTTATGATGTACTTGAGGTTCCATGTTATTAATAGTGTGTCTTAGCTGCTTGAAATCCTCATTTATTTTGTAAATATCCACATTCACACATATGGGATTCTCAGCCACAGACCTAGTCTTTGGTTCAGTCAGAATTTTAACATGATTGGTATTAACAATGACGTTGTCCACGTTATCCAAGCATTTGTCCTGAGGAGTATTATTCTTTGGAATTACATTTTGAGGTATTAAATACAGAGGGCTCACTTTTGGTGTAATTAGATTTTTATCATTGCCAAAATGCTTATCTGCCTGAGATGATAAACTTGTAATGCTGGGGTTTGAATGAGCTGACTTAACTTCAGCATTGCAATTAACACATAAATGTTTTTGAGTATCAACAGAAGTTTGGGTCGAGACGGAATAATGTGTTTCATCATAAGAAAATGGTTTGTTTTGTGCTTTACCACAAGTGCATGTATCACAATGTTTAGTGACAGTATCTTGTATGCTATCTTCAAGTATCTTGGACATGAGGGATGCGGAAATATTGAATTCATAATCACTTGTATCAAAAACTTCAGGTTCATTGCCATTTTTAGATTGTCCAGGTGGAGTGCCTTTGGTTTTCGCCATCACATATTGAGATACCCTTGCTTGCGTGTCTACTGGAAGCTGTGAAGTATAATACTAAATTACATTAAGACCGACATCGCCTACCACATTTTTGAGTAGAACATCTCTCAAATGACCTAGTCACGTTTAAGGATTAGCTTAGAAGTAGTTAGCTTAGCTTAGAAAAAGAATATGCAGCTGTATGACTGAATAGCAACAACTGTCACTTTGAGCGAAATTATCTAATAACCAATCCTGTTTGAAAATAGTATACAATAAACAACTTACATTATCAAGTTTTTGTGACACAAAGTTATCAGGCTTGCACTGCAACAACTGAATTGCTAAATTCATATCATTTTTGTATCTTTCCTGTAAATAATAAAGACCATTTTATTATTAGAAATAATTATTTATTGAACTTGAACATACAAATAGTAAAATGCGATAACACTTACATTTTCTTTCTGTAATAGGCTGACATTGTGTTTTGATTCTGCAAGTCTAACCGAAAGAGTTGCTATGTCCTTTGTAAGCTGCGTTTTGTCACCCTTCATCTTGTCAACCATTTGAAGAAGCTTGTCCTCTAAAACTTGATTCAATTTCTGCACTCTTTTATGGGAGTCATGCAATCTAAAATAGAAAAAATCTTATGACTAATATCAAACAAAACTGATAATCACTAAAAGGTCAAAAGACATATGTATAAAGTTACATTGGTACCAGCTAAGATTTTTCTAAGCACAAACATTCAATCACAAGTTTTTTTTATATTAGCCTAGCATATGACCACACTCCACTTGATGTTAAGATAGAGTGCCCATGAGAGTCCATGAAAGGAGGCAACTGTAACTATATACAAATGTCTGCATGCAACAGTCGCCTCCACTATGCCGACTTGAGAAGATGAATGTGCTCCATCCAAATTGACAGTTCACACTTCTCTCATTACCCTAAGTCATAATCATCAATCATTATCAACAATGGTCATGATCATATATTTTAAATCTAAGCCATACCTATCATATTTCTCTCTCCAATTAGATAATTGTTCTTCAAGTTCATTAGCCTTAGAGGTGCATCTCAGGAACTCTTCCTCTAAAGCGATGATATGTGAATCCCGTTCAGTGAGATGCTGCCGGAGGTGTTCCACTTCAGCAACAAGATCTGTCTCACTGTCTCCGTCTTTCAACTCCTATTTGAAAGCAACAAAGTGCATTGTGAAAATGAAAACAAAAAACAATGTGAAGATGATGAAACTTAGTGAAAATAAATTGAAAGAATCAACACGATGAGATAGCAACTTAGCATCAAGCCAATACATAAATCAAGCAGATATTTCAGTTGCAGTAAGAGTTGCCTCCATGAGAAAACTGAAACTACAAATCAAATTCAATGCTGCCAAAAAAAATGTAAACAACATCTTTTTATTTATGAACCAATCTACTTGCAAAATCTTGTGAAATAAAGAAGCATGTGGAACACATAGCATGTGAAATAGGCAGCTCTCGATGGTCAGCTAGTTAATCAATCTACTGGATGAAGTAAAGCAATGGTATTTGATGAAAATTATATCATTTCTAATTCAACAGAGACTACAATTCTTATATCTAAAGCAAAGCTAATTGTACAAAGAAAATATAATTAAGTAAAGAAGAAAATAAATTTGCAAATAATAAAAGAAAAGCTGTGTTATTTAAATAGAATTACATTTTAACATCATAGAATTTAAGAAGCTCCGTGCATATCAACTGACTCCCCTTGAATTGGTTTTGAGTATATCTAAATATTAATAAAGTACATAACTAAGATAAACATTGGTTTTTTAAAAATATCTAATCGATAAAATTGTAATTTATATCGTCATATTCAATGATAAAATTATCACAATTATGGATCTTTATAATTACTTACATATGGTAATATATTTTATAGAAAATAACATCTTTACATACAGATGATAATAAGTACCGAAAAAATATTATTATTATATATTACGAGTTGACAAAACAGAATATTAAATGACTTTAATGCAGAAACTACTGCTTAAATATTGACTACTTTGATTTAGCTCTAAATTATGACTATAATGTAAGATAATTCAGAGATGTTTTTGAGTAAAAATTTTAGGACATTACCTTACAAGGGGAGGTCTTAGTGCTTTCATCCATAACTTATTTCTACAATACACTTCACATTCTGACACATCCAATTTGTTGGAGAATTTAGCAACGTCACACGCAAAAGTGATTTTTTCAGCTATAATATTAATAAGCCATTGTTAAAATAAAATAAAATAAAATGATTATCCAACACACAATGCACAACATTTACTTTTTTATGTATTCATGATATCTTCAGTTCTCATCTATCTACATATAAATTACACAATACAATAATTTTGAAAAGATTCCCACACAATCAACCACTGCTCTGGATTCCACCAAAGAAAATCGCCAATTTCTACAAGTTCACGGTATCGAACTGACGTCAATAGCGTTGTGGAAATATATATTGTGCTATAATATGAAAAGCTATTAGATAAAATTGTTTAAGCTTAGTAGCTCTACCATATAAAACCTAACAATTCAAACTTGTAGCATTATAATCAAAGCAAGGCGAAAATCGTATAGAATTCTGCGTTACGAAATTTATGTTTTACTCTGTTATAATAATAATTCTTGCAAAACGTAGAAATGGTGTGTGTTTACTTCCCAAGCATGACTAAACAGCTGAAAACATTTAGATGCCTTTTAGTTACCGCACGACTAAAGTTTATATTTAATAAATACTTTTAAATGTTTTGACCAATACATATAAAGGCAATATTAATAATATAAAAATCATTTTAGTTTTTACAATTGCGACGAAAATTTTGAACACTCTCGGCAACACCATTGAAATGGCTACGGATTTCTTGGGCGTGACGTAAGCTCGTCTCTACGTTATATATCGCAACGGTAGCAGGTAAATGGCGGTAGGTTCAAAATTAAAACTGTAGGTTGATGTAAAATTTGTCTCAATCACAGGAAAATTACATATTTCCAATTTTTCAGGATATCTGTCGGCTGCGTAGAAAACTAATTCTAACATTTCGATTAAAATCAAAGGTTATTTCAGTAGTGTTGGCATAATATATTTATTGCCGCAGTGTACGTCACGCAATATCACACGATGAAAACTACGAATATTTATTTATATCTATGAAGATGTACGCATCTTATTATCCATATATTCAACTGAATAAAATCGTGGCGCAATAGTTGTTACAAAAATATTTACCCAGAACAAGACCACTATAAAATACGTACATTAACTTCTCTACAAACTAGCGCAGTATATGTCTGAAATACTGTGATAAAAATAAAATATTTCGAGATCGGCTAAAGCATAGCGAACACCACGAAACCATTGAATACTCATACATGAGAACACGTCTGGGGCTGACGAGTAGGCTATTTCGGGAAGCGCTTGGCTCAGTGAACACGCGTACCGCCTCGACAGCTCTTTGTCTTATTAAAAAGATATTGCCATCACGCTAAAGTCACGGACCTCCAATCTAATGTAACGCACTTGTTTATAAAAGTGATCCGAAATGGGAAATGGGTTCAGTCGCACTCCGACAGGAGAAAGTTACGTTGATGCGGAAAGTGATGAGATGGCAGGAAACAGTTCTTCATGTGACAATGAAACAAGCGATACGCAAGAAGAATTCCATGACACTTGTGATACCGCAGAAGATGAATATACACGCGCTAGAGAGCATGAAATGATAGAATTTAATAAAGTATTGGCATTGAAAAGGGAGCAGAGGCGGGAAGTGATTGCAAAACATAAAACCGAGAAAGAGAATTTGAAGAAATCTTTAGAAAATGAACGAAAGTTAAGAGAAGCTAAATCAGCAGAAAATGAAATACTAAAAGATATTTTGAAACAACACAATATCACCATACCTGAAACAACACAAGTGCAAACACAGGAAGATGATATAATGACTGCAGTAAACGAAATGAAAGAAGACTTAGAAAAATTAAAAAATAATAACAGCAAATTGAGACGGGATTTAGCTGAATCAAATCTCGCTCTACAAACAGCGAACACAGATATTCTTAATTTGAATTATGAAAATGTGGAGTCAAGAAAACAAATCCAAGCTCTGAAGGATGTTGTTTCAGTTAGCAAAACAATGATTAATTTACGCGAAGAACAACTTAATGAGGTAAATCGTAGAGAAGTAACTAATTAAATTAAAATATTGCGTTTTATTTTTTTTATTTTAATTCGGTAACGTTTCAAAAGTTTTATGCCAACGTAGCGGCAGTGGTGAGACCAAACTAAAATGGTGTCCGTTAAATATTAAATCCGTTATACTTATTGATTGAATACGTTACATATGAATATTGTAGTAGTTATTGGATACTTCAGACGCATAGGTCATAGACCGACATAATAAATTGGCAAAGCTAATGAACACTGTCATTATGCCAAGACATATTAAACAGAAAACACTAATTAAAACAAAAAAAAAATCCTTTTAAAAAATCGAAAGACATTCTAATTATTGCATTTCATAATTTACTTTTTTTACCTGCAAGATGAGTAAAATGACGAATGTTTACTTTCAGTTAAAAGACAAACTTGCACAAATAGAGCAATCACTTGCCGATAGGGAAGCTAATTTACTTTCAACTGATTTAAAACAAGAATATGAGAGGCAGTTACAAAATATTCGTGTGTTACGTGGTCTATACGAGGAACGTGCTAGACTTGCTGAAGTCACAAGATTAAATATCCAACGTGAGTTAGAAGAACAGAAAAGATTGACGTCTGTTGAAGTAAATAAGTAAGTTTTTTGCAGCAAATCGTATTAACCAATTAAATCGTTATATTTTAGAGATTTATGAGCAATGCCATTTGTTCTTTGTTTCCAGATGCGAAGAACAGTCCAAAAAAATTGCAGAACTGGAGAAGACATCTGAAACTCTATCAGACACTATCGAGAACAAAAATGATCAAATAAAAAATTGTCAAGAGGAAGCCAGAGGTCTCAGAGCTGAAATGTCGACCGTAAACAATGTATGCCTATATTATCTTTAGTATTTCATTAGATAAGATGTTTTGTTGCCTTTTCAGGTGCTAAAACCATATCTATTACAAAACATAATCTAAGTCATACAATTTGTTTCAGCTATTCTCCCAAGTCCTCCTCGGTTATAAAAGCAAACACAATTGGGATCAATTGGTCCACAGACTTGAAGAAAATCATGGTATTTTAACTCATATGGTGGAAAGAGAAGATGATTCAGAATCATCATCGGCACTGCCAAAACTTCTTCTAGAACTTGTCAATCAAGTAGATGAAAATGATAATAAAAAGGAACTATTAGAAGAACGTAGCGAAGAGGCAACCGATATTGAATGTAAAGTTTCAGGTAAGTCGAGGAAAAGGTAATTAAAATTAATTAATCTAAATAATAAATAATCCTTTTTACAGAATCTCAAAATGCATCGGCAGAAGAAATTGTTCAAAACCTTCCGAAAGTATGGAAAGTGCTCATGGAATTATTAAGTCACCAGAATTCAAATGAAACGGTTCCTTTTGAAGAAAAAGTAACAACATGTTATAAAACTGTAGAAACAGCATCTGGATCTGTTCAAGTGCCGAGTGTTAGTCAAACTTACATACGATTAAAGGTAAAATACATAAAGCATTTAAAAAAAAAACTAATTTTGCAATGAGTCACGGTCATCGGCTATAAAATTAGCTGAAAATAAAATGTCAGTATGCAAAAAATACTAAAATAAAAAAAAACAATCGTAAATTTTGGAATTGAGCCAAACTGTTCTCGGAACTCACAAAACAAAACAGATACCTGTAATTAATGACATGACAATAATGCTGTTATCTCTCTTCCCACAGTATGATCCGCACTGAGAATTTATTATCCACTTCTATTTTCAGGACCTCATCGTAGAAAAGTTGACTTTGATTAAGGAAGTAAATAGAATGAAACAGCTAAACTCGCATTTAGAAAGTCGTCTTGGAGAGCAAGAACGACGACTCTGTTTAGTTACATCAGAATTAAGTAAAACATGGCATGTGGTAGGTCGCCTACGAAGACATCATCATCAGCTGCACACGCATGAAAAAATTCTGAAATATGAGCTTCAACAAAAAAGAAAACTTTTAACGGAACTTAAAGTTGAATTAGAATATTGTCGTGAAAAATGGGAAAAAGCCAGAGAAAAGAACAATCAATCAGAGAAGGATTGGCGAAAACTAAGAGCAGAGTTTAGTAGTCGTAAAACTAAAATAAATCCGTCTTCATGTAATAACTCAGCTGAGAGTGGCTATAGCGACGAAAGACAATCGGAGTCTTCGTCAGATTCAAACGATGAAAGTGAATGCGTCAATGATGTTCTTCTCAGATCCAATAAAAAAACAAAGACATCCTTTGACAATGTCTTAGATTCTAGCGCAGACTTTAATCTTGCAGCTGAAAGAGAAGATCCTATAAGTGATATGTTAGATGTTGCTGATTTACCTTTAGATTCTCACGAACTTGAGGACAACGCAGAAGATTGTCCAAGAACATCCTCTGCGCATGTCGAAACGGAAGATATTTCTATATCCGAATCTTCTCATATTAAATCAGATAAAAATTGTGGTGAAACTGAAGATGAAGTTTGTGATTCCTTTTCGGAGGAACAATCAGCAAAGGATATTATGGAAGGTTCGTCCTCCTCTACACATAATCCAGATATTATAACAGACACCGGGCCCGAAGTTAATGATTTAGAAAAAGATATAAATACCGCAGCCAACAGTGCTGATGATCCTGCATTTACTTTACCAAGAATTGATCCCGCAGCAATATTAGAAAGTATAAGGAAACAGAACGAAATGCTAGCCAAAAAAGATGAGAAATTCCAAAATCTCGAGAGAAGCAGCCAGGAATTGTTAAAGAAGTCCAAAGAAACGTTATCTAAATCTATGCAGATCACCAATATATTAGATAATATTCTAGGCAGACCAGGAACAAGTTCTGATACTATACAAGATGAAAATGTAAATGATGCTGCGTCATCTATAATTAATTCGGATATTCCACAAGAAGATCAACAGTTGAAAACAAATGACATAGTAAATTCTGAAGAAGTTTTAATTACTTCAACAAAAACATCAGACACAGGTGCAGAAGCCGACGAAATAGATAGAACAGTTGACAGTGAATCGACTGATGAGATAAACATACTTCCTAATGAAATAACACAAATGAACGATGAAAGCGAAAACGAAAACAATATAAATAACATAGAAACCGATGTTACCGAAATACAAAATACAAATGATCCTTCTACGTCGCAAACCAACGTGGATCACGAGTCTAGATTTGCAGCAAGAGAACTGCGTCTTAAACGTTTGGAAGAACAAACAAAAAGTCTTGTAAATAAAGTTAATGATACGGCATCTAAAAGAGTTAAAATTAGTTACAAATTAGATGAATTACATAACATTTATGGTTCCGAAAGTTCTCGCGCTGGAACACCCTCTGGAGAAAATGGAGACGATGAAACCAAAGAAAATGAGGAATCAGAAGATTAATAAAATATTATCCTTTTTTGCGAGCATTTCCAAATTGCGATAGCTTTTGTTTCCATTATTATTCGACGATCCGGATTCGAAGTTCATTTTCATGCAACCGAATAAAACATTGTATTTTGTATAATTAAAATTATATTTATTACAATAAAAATGTATTTTCTTACCTCATAAGACAAGCTTTTAAGCTATTTTTACAATACATTTCACGTCACGTATGAAACTTTTTCAAAAATTACAAAAAAAATATAATACAGAACTAATATTGTATACAAATGTTAATAGCCTCTTCTGTCATTGTCTTATGGGTTACAATTGACGGCAACTCACAACAATAAACAAACATGGATTATGAGTATTTAGTATTTTACCAACCGAATTCCAATTAACACACATTACATTTAGAAAACACATCAATACTATATCATTGGAGACAAATAAAAAGAGCAGAAAGATAATTTAGTCAACCAAATCAGGCATCTCTCTCTCTCTCTCTAAATTGTTGCCGCCAATAATATGTATTAACATTTCAGACATTAAACACTAGAACATAAAACAAATTACATTTAATATCAACAAGTAAAAGGTCAATATTTACACAAATCAATCCATTTCTTATATGGAATTAATTTGAAGAATTGCACTAGTCCCTATGTATATCCTTAAAAAAAAATTAAAACTCCGCATTCTACAACTTTTTTAAACTGTAACTTATTTCTTTGTCCTCAATAATTTTTTGAAACCAATTATAGACAAGCTTTTTAACCTAGATTATAACCAAAATGTTTAATTTTTTTTCATAAAGTAGAATAAATGACGGCAAATAATTGGAATGCAAATTAGGCGTAAACGTATTCCACTTATAACATTTAAAAATTGCACGTATAGCTTGTAATGAATTATAGTCCCTTATGAACTGATCCGTCTCTAATTTCACCAGCAAAACATTTGTTTTCAACGCCGTCCTTTATACGGCCATCTAGTGAAACGGGCGTACTGCTATCTTCAAGGACAGCGACCACTTTCACCTGATGTATTCTGTCGGACATCTTGGACGGTGGTACACTATACAAACGCCAAGCCCATATTGATAGGAGCAGCATTTCTAATACCACTAAACCGTTATGAACCACTGAAAAATATAATAAAAATATTAGACAGGATATAGTTTCGTACACATTTCGGCAATATGTTTTTATTTTCATTTATTTTTTTTCAACATTTTCAAAGCCTTCATGGTCGTGGCGAGACTGATGTTGTCCCAACTGCCATAAAGTTAATCTTGTTTTGTTAATTTGACGAGGACAGATTGTTTAATAATTAAAAGCCTACGAAATCACTTTACAAATTATTTTCGTCAGTTTATTGCTGTTTTTCTATATTCAGATAATTAACCAAAAAAAAAAAAATAGAATCATTTTTTAATATAGACCTTTACTTTTGCTTGTTAAAAAGCGACAAGAAATAAATGTGCAAAGAATAACTTACAATTAACATAAACGGTGGGTGTCAAAGGTGGATGACAAGGCAAGTAGAATAATTTCGGTAAGAAATTAACAGTTCCACCCTGTACTTTTACAATCAATAAAACTAATTGTAAAGCAAGGAATTTGCCCCGTGGTTTGAGGCCAGCTGATTCTGCTGCGCGTACGCACATCACTATGCCCCAAACGCCAAAGAGGATTGACGTGGCTATCACTGGTTGGAGATATATAAAATTGTTATGATATAACCACTGAAAAGAAAATAATAATAATTTACTTACAAAAAAGACTGGTACTATTCAAGACATAAAAGAAAGTAGTGGGGATAGCTTTACCCCGCCAAATAGATTCAATTAGACCCAATTAGACATGACATCTGCGCATTCAAGGTGCCTTTAGATGTGCGCCATACCATAATGTATCTAATTATCTATCTATTTATATATTTAGACAGATCATTGCAGTTAGGATAAAAAGTCTGAGAAAACATATTTACCGGATCCTCAGCCCATAACATCAAAATTATCACATATAAAATAGCTTGCACTATGGGCATTTGTAATACCAGCAAACGTAATGTAAACAATCTTTTCCTGAAACATAGAAAAATACAATATTATGTAATCGATTAAAAAAATGTCAACCTTTTTTGACCAAAAAAATAGTTCATAGCTAACCCCTTTCTAATACTAAAAGGATATATGGCTATAGAACAATTAGTGACACGCAAAAATGCAATTTAATATACTTAGAAATAGTAACTCTAATGACGAGGAGTACCTACTTCTGGAAATTGACCAAAAATTGGGGTGTGGTGTATCAACTTCCGACCTTGTTCTTTAATGGAGACATAACAACTAATTGCCTATAAATGTTTACTTTTACTTTAATTTCACGGTCATTTGTCTTCCTCGATGTCGGGATATAAAACCACCCCATAAAAAATGTCAAATATATTTTCATAGCATAGCCAATTATTAACAGTCACATGTTTATGACCAATAATATTTTAAGTAATGTTTTATGATAACATAATAAATATCACACTTACATGAAAGTACATTATTACTTTTAATATACGTAATATTACTTGGACTTCTATTTTAACAAAAAAAAAAACAAAGTATTTCATTCTAGAAATATATTTTTTCCATTATTATTAATGAAACGATTTAATAACAATCTAATGGGGAATGGCGGTCACTTAAGCAGGAATCGAAATATTAGCTTTCTCATATGAGTAGATGCCAAAGTAATTAAGTTACTGAATAGCTAATTTACTTCACTTTGTATATATAAAATACGAATACAAAGCCTCTTATAGTTTGGCATATTTATATGCATTTTCGTAAAGCTTGCATTGACCGGCATTACCCCAACGTGCGGGTAATGCCGGTCACCAGTGCGGGTAATGCCGGTCAGTCAAAAATTATAAGGTTTATTATAAAGTTTGCTTCTAAATTAAAATTAAACAATAAAATATTGAGTACTAATATATTACAAAGTAAAGAGACAGTTCAAAGTTTACAAAAGTAATTTAAGTGATTAAAATTTGTATTATAAGAAATTGCAACAATATGCAACATATATGTAGTATATTTTTGAAGCAGAAAACTGATATTTTTTCATAATATCTTCCAAATTTTTAAAGAACAGGCTAACTTCTTCCTTGTTGAATGCTGTTACGCGATTTATGCTGGTGGTCTCGGGTTGGCGATTACATATCGAAGGATTTTAAAATCTATTTAAAACCAATCTTTTGGTGCCGGTGCTTTATATTATTTGTCTCAGCATAAGCGTTCTTCTTGATCCGTTCTTATAAGGTACTGGAAGGTAGATTGTAGATTTTGGAAGCGTTTCGTATAGAAAGTTCATCACATACTGCTTCTATTGCTTTTTGTAATGCCTCTTTACTCCACGACTCCTTTGTTCTAGGTCTCTTCCTCGGCATTAGCGCATAGAAGGCAATTATGAGATATTATTTCTGCATCATTATATGCTATAAAGATTATATTAGCATTTTCTTATATTTTTTTCATTATATTTTCATATAGGGCAATACCGATCACTGACCGCCATTACCCGCTTCGAATGACCGGCATTACCCCAAAACTACTAAAGTTGGTTTCAGTCGCCGATACACATAATAAAATACGCTTTCAAAGTCAAAACCGAGATATTATATAAATTAATATGTATGCTATAGTTGGTGGTTAACGGTTTTTTATTCGTATAAATATTAAATGACTTACCCTTAGTTGAAAATTCCGAATTATAACAAGAAAACGCGTCTATACACAGTAATGGCTGGCACGCTCACTACAGGTGCGCCAGCATGACGGCACCGTGAATATAAGCTTACTGGCAAGTGTACTACATGGCAGCATTGATATTTTAAATGAGATGTTTCGGGAAGATGGATATCTTGAAGTGAGATGACCGGATCTACCCTAACACTTATTTTAAAATAAAGAATTTCGTGCAAGTTACGTTTTATACTTTTTGTTATGTATCCTACATAGAAACTTTTGGATTAAAGACAGAATATCTCTATGTCTCTTTTTAATAAATAGATATTCTATCATAGACATCGTTCTATTTATTTATTTTTTGAAACTTTATTTTATCTTTTATGTATATGTATATGCTAAATCATAGTTATTACCTTTCACAATCTTAAATTATAGTTTATTAAAGGCTTATTATTTAAAGTTCTAAAATTAATATTAACATCTAAAGATTGTTACCCTAAACACGCAACTGTCATTACAATTACCTACTAACTTCAATGTAATAAAATCTAAGAATCTAGATATCCTTGCTCCGAAAACTTCTCTACGCCAATAGTTGCTTCCGCGTGGTCTAGCCATCATATACCTGACTATAATTGTAAAAATATATAATTCTCACCGGACTAGTTGCTCAGATCCACCGCAATCACCAATGATGAACAAAAAAAGTTGGAACATGGCCAACATGACAGTTTGTTGTGCTAATGCTTCCGATATTAACCGAGCACGGGGCACCACCATTGCCACGAACGAGAGGACAGCAACCACCTGAGTTTGAAAATATATGTTTTAAACTTATTATTGTTTGAAATATAAATTGAAAAATAAACAAACAATAAAAACAAGAAATATAATCTAAATATGATAATTGGTAATAAAATAACGCATTTGAAGCATTATTTTACGATTACATTAAAATTAATACAATTTATAATATCTATACCCTGTGTATCTATACTAGAAGAGATAACCTGACACAACATTACATCTCCGTAAATACATTTTAGTAGCAGCTTGACATTTATAACCATAATACGCTTGATGTTAAGCTGTTAATAGGATGGTCCATGAGTGAACTACGCATAAGCCGTATCCACTATGCCGGCTTAAGGAGGCGAAGATAAGTACACATTCAGAATAACAAGGCGAATATTACAAATTAATATGTTTTTAAAAAAATTGTTGAGCATTAAGTTCCATTTATTCTGCGTACATGAGCAAGTATAGTCACACACGTCCAATGCTGTCACACATATTTCCTTTAACATATCTACTCTAGTAGATTCAACTCAATGTATTAAAACGGCAGCACGGTTTTATAATAAAAGCAAAATTAAAACCATTTGACATAATAACCTATACAAATTGATTGTCAGAGCAAAGTCAAGGCAATATTAATCCAGGAAACGCGCATATTGCGCACGGTTATCATCCACCAAAATACACGCAAATGCATTATATGATTGTTTTTAGTTAGTTATTTGCCTTCCGGAAATTATTACCAAATTGGGTTCATATATCTAATTACATCTATTAATTATTTTTTAAGGTTTTTTACAAATTAGCTTTTAAGGGGTGTGCCGTCAATGAAACACATGTAAAGCTCAAATTTACTGTTTTAACACACTATCAAACTGTATTGGCTTCGTGGTCAATGGTCCTTATTTTCTACCAATTATCTACGTAATTTTGTCGGTAAATATTGAAATATACTAATATAATATTTAGCATTAAAAAATTAAATATAAGAAGCTAAAATGACGAAAAAATATCAATAACTTCGTGTTCAATTCAACCTATACAAATAAGTAGATGCATCGAATGATTGTTGATTACAAAATAACGTTTTTTCAACGACTCTTTATTATGTTGCAAAAGTATAGTTATTTGCAATAGGAGGGACGTGAGTGGTCAGCGGTTACCGTACATGGCGTGCGGTAAACAAAAAAAAATTCGTCAAGAATAGTGTAACCAAATATACTTGTACAAATTTCATCAGAAAACAGGAAAATAGTTTACAATTATTGACATTATATTTATTGTAATAAATTTAGAGAAAAATATTTGCTGAGCAAACACCCCGTTTATTATATGCCGTGTCACATATTACCCACTCAGAATGCTGGCAATATTACTTCGTAGTTTTGCTACAATCTAAAATTATCGCATTAATTTATTAGTTTGAGTTATAAAATTGTTTAATAGAATAAATATTTTACATCTACTTTGAAGGTTTTTTCTTTTGGGGAATTAACATCATATAAAATCATTATTTAACTGTTTTTAATTAATTTATTTTATTTTTATTTACAACTCAAATATAACATATTCTTTCACAATAGAAAATAAATATAACCAAATTATTTTAAATAAAATGTGTCCGAATTTTTACTTTAAAAGTTGTGCACCCTTTGCAGAAATATTAACAATTAAAGACCTTGGCCTTGTTGTATAAAAATATGAATTATTGAATGGAAAAACATGAAAGTATTTATTTAAAAAATTATAAACATTATGCTACATACAATATGCATAATATATAAAATAAATAAATGCATATCTTATTTGGATATAAATATTTATTAAAATTGATTAATATTAAATGCAATAATTGCAAAATGACATTTATTTTGTCAATAAAAAACGTTCGATTTTTATTAATCACCTTTTTCCCACAAAATCTTATATCCCTGTGCAAATTCATTTCACCATTCATCTATTCATTCATTTATTTTATTCCGTAAAATAGAAAAATATCAAAACATTTCAAATTCAAATTCATTTATTTGCCAAAAATATGCTTAGTGATATAGCTCTTAAAATAATGTTAGTAGTATCACATATTTTACATAATGTATATGGCATGCAAATTATAGTATTCATACAATTAAATTTTACTAAATGGAAATGTCAACCTTAAATGCTAAATAATGACTTGTTCATTAAAAATACGTTGAGATTATTTTTAAATATGTTAAAATTATCAATGTATCTTACAACCCTAGGTACTTAAATGGTTGAATATCTGTGGACCCATACCGAGTACACTCTTGTGAGCTGTACTGCGTGTAGTGGGGTTAATTTTGAAACCATTTCTGTCATTGTTATACAAATTAAAATTAATATGGCTTTTTGCCATATTCAGTTAAACATAGAGCAAACGTGTCAAACGAAACATGTATGTGCGAAAGTAACACGAAATGTGTAGACGAGTGACTAACTTTGCTCATTGATAGCGAGAAATATTTTAGAATAGAAATAATCAAAAATACGGAAAACACGTAACTGACTAAATCGCATTAGCCCATTACATTAGATAATCTAGTAACTGGGCAATGTATTATCTAGTATATTTAACACGATATAGGAGAATCATAGTTTTTTAATGAGAACAAAATTATATTATTACATATTTCTTAGGAATAAAAATTCATAGAGTAGAAATTATGTATTAAAATTGTCAACTAATAATTATGTTTTATTGAATAATAAAAACCATTCTTATAGGTCAGTGGAGTTCCTTCTTTATTTATATTTTTGTTCTTTGTTTTTGTATAACTAATATTTCATTTTTAAAATAACACAATCGCTTGTGTTTTAGAAATTAAACCATAAGCGTAACAACATTAATATTTAGAACGCCGCGATGGTAATCTTTAAAAAACCTCAGAATGTTGTAACTCTTAAGATGGAATAGATATAATTAATTTAAATATACGAGGATTACATAAGTAACTTTTTTATTGTATTGTTTTAGAAACACCATTCACTTGAATTATAATCGAGAGGAGATTGTGTCCAAGAGTTTTGTTCCATCTAATTAACACTAAACAACAAATTTGTATTGATATTAAGATTTTAAGGTCTTGGCATTTGTTTTGGGTCTAGGTGTTAAGTGTTTGTCCTTGCCCTGATATAGTACAGTGTATCCGACATTGTAATGATTGCATCATATTAAAGCACATAAAAATGTAAATTAAGCATATTATTAATTGAATTATATTTACTTACACCAATTAATTAATAAAAATAGATACTTACTGGATAAACGGCAAGAATAAAAACAGTTTGTGTGACAAGTGTAGGTCTATGTCTTATTGATGTTTTGAGGGTGACGCAAAAGAGTGCTATTGTAGCCAACAATGCTATGGCACCACAAGCCCACAGCACTGTCCCGTAAAACTGCAATCCTGTAAACAATCACTTTTATAAACTCATCGGATAATTACGCAATAATAAATATTTTATTCTGTTCAGAAAATAAAAACAAACGAACGACGAAATAATAAAGCCAAATATAGTTTTCGCCTTTGATAATAAAATAACAGTATTATTGATTAGTCTGCTACGGTTGGGGAACCAATTAAGGGTATTTATCTAATAGTAATGTGGATAAATTCTTTCTTAATTGATTAATATTACAACAAAAAAGATCTACGGTCGAGCCATGAGTGTTGTATGCTGGAATATCTTTCACACCACCTGTAAATTTCTAATAACTTCATTGATTTTTCTAGAATTAATTGGTATTCAGACCACTCCATTCATTTGAACCTAGTTTTTCAACAGTTCCTGATCTACTAACGTAACTAAGTCGTGTCGATACACTTAACTTAGACAGTACCTACAAGTATTGCTCCAGGATAATAATAAAATAAATAAATTCTTTATTGCAAAAAAAAAATTCTTCATATAGGCGAGCTCAATGCCGTCGGCATTATCTACCAGCTAACTTTTGTTGGTGTGACCGGTGATATTTGGTGCAATGAAAATAATAACTAAATATACACATATACACAAATAAAAATAATCATCATCAGTAACAAATATTTGTCATTACCGAAGTAATTCTGTTTACTATATTAGTTACTTCCCGCATAAAATTATTACAGTAGCTCTAAATATATTAGCAGATCTTTATGTCAGTTTTGTTTGCATTGTTCAACCCATTATAATTATATCACGATTTCTTTCCAATAACACGTTTAATATGTTTTTTCTTATAAGACCTTGTTACGTTAAAAGTCAATTTAAATAATATATAAAATTTCTATACAATTATACGAGGCTAGTTTAAATTATTGTCACTGTAATATAGCATTGATACAAACTATAGACAACATGTACCTATATACCAGCGGTTCTCAAACTTTTTTGGCGAAGGAAAAAGCTTTAATATAATTATAAAAAACTGATTTATATATATTTATGAATAATCATATTGCAATGTAATAATACGTAATATTTAGTTGGAATATTTAGATGTAACCTTATAATCTCCCTTTGGTAGGTATTTTCTGCAGTATTTTAGCCTTAGGGTTCCGCGGAACACAACTTTGAGAATGGCTGCTATATACAAATGTAAACAAAATCCAATCCCAGTCGCTGTCAATTGTCTTAGTACCGAAGAATTTAGTAGTGGCAAATTATCAATCAATTAATTATAATTGTTCAATAATTTCCCTATTATTTTAAAATCCAGAAGGCCCTAGAAATATAATTTTAAAAATACGTGTAAAATTTTATAAATCTCGTACATAATTATATTTTTGAAAATACTTCAAAAATAAACGGAAATTTCTATAGACTTAAATTTGGAAAGCATGGAACCTACACCGAATATGGTCAAGCCAAGCATTTCAATTTCAAGGCAACGGTAACAGGTTAAATTTTGAATACGCTAACTAGATTTCCTTGAATACAACGTACCACCTATAATAGGGCTAATTAAATTTCTTATGCATTGTTTTTTTAACCGCAAATAAAGGTCCTTTTATACGAAAATTTGTGATGACTACTTTATTTTATATTTTAGGATAATTTATAAAACAATACTATAAAAAAGAAAAGTTTATACAAAGTTTTTAGATTTCAGATTGTTTTAGATTTAAAAAGTAAAGCTATTATGGACTTAGAAATACTTGGAGTAGTCATAAGTTGACAAAGTTACCTATTACATGAGCGGAATGTGTTGAACAGCTCCTAACCTTTTGGATTCGAAAGTTAAATATAGAAATAGTTATAAGATATTCATAATAATTACAAAGCAGGTAATTTTGCAGTCTATTCTTTTTTTAAAAAATTGCCACGTTTAGAGGTAAGCAGAGCTTTAAAGAGAACATTAGGCATTTAAGTTAGTTATTTTTTTATAGGTAAAACTAAACAAAAGTATCGTACCCAATGCTAAATATACAATTAAATTGATGTTACATTATTTATCCAAGCCATAACAGTTGTCACGAAGAAAAGTCGCTTGTTTATGTGAAGAGGCTTAGAAGGAGAAAAGCAAACCATTAAATACGTACTAAAAACAAACATAACAATGCGGATGCCTCCTTGTACAACTAGGGCAGGGGTCGGCAGACTTATCAACCAGAAGAGCCGAATATTAAGTTTATAGATTTTCCCATGCCTTCAGAGAGCCGCAACATGAACTTTACTATATACTATTGTATTGTAAGAAGAGCCAGTTACTCCTATGGCAAGAGCCGCGGTCTGCCGACCCCTGAACTAGGGCATTTTCATGGAGTTACACATTTATATTGTTTTAATACGCAAGCCTCGGGTTGGATTCCAGATCGAAACAAATATTTAGATAAATTAACACCATCTTATAAATATAATTTTGTTGATAGCTCTTCTGAAAAGCCTAAGATCTAAGCTTTTTGTACTATTGTAAGAAAATTTATGAAAAAAATAATTAACTTTATTGGTAATTATTCTAATCCTGGCGCTAGTCCAAAAGCTATGATGCCAAGGAAAAATAAAGACTGATTGAAAAAATTTAGTATTTGTTTCGTTATTACAGGGTGTCCTAATTATTATAAAGCGTTAATTATTATAATTTATAATATAAGGCGTTTATCCAATATTAAGATAAAATATTAGTTATTAGTAGACAAAAGTAGAGCTAACGCTCGTTTTATCAAATAACGAGCGTAAATCTAGGATTGAAGGTGTCTCTATAACATGGTAACAGTAAACAAACTAAAACAGATAACACATCTTATCAACGAAATATCTAAAAACCTACCAGCAATATAGGAACAGACATCTGGAAGATCTGGTGAATTACAGAGAGCAGTAGTATTTATGGCGTCTGTATCATCCAGAGAAGCCTTTTCAGGACCTACATGTCGAGCTATGAGCACCCGGCCACCACTCGTACTTTCACTTATTAAATCCATTTTTGTAGAAAAAATTAATCAAAATGAAAACCGAAATATATCCATTTTAAAATAACCGTTTTTATGTAATATTTAAAAAGTCGCGCGCTATCATCCACGATGGCGTCCGCGGACTGGCTGCCCCTCCATAAGTGACTAAAGCCGAACTCCAAGTTGCGTTCACTTTCTTTCGTCATTTAGTCACTGCGCAATGTTATACTAGTGTTGTCCCCGACATTACTGAACTCGATTACACCCTATGTCAGATTCACCCACTTATCGATATCAGATAAGATTAAAGAGCAGTAAAAGCTATTGATTCAACAATATCGCGATAAATAACAATGGATTTGGTTTATGCAAATGAGAAAGCTATGTTGAGTACACAAGCACTTGTATAAGTCCTTTGCTGAAAATCGAGTTAGTAATCACAGTTTTTCTTTATATATGAGGTATCTAGTAAAGTCAATTGTTTAAAAAATAGTTTAAAAAAATGAACGCATCAAATTGTATCTTTATAGATTTAAATTTTAACCGACACAAAATATTTATTTAACAAAACTGTCAAAATATTTGTTGGAAAGTGATAAACTAGAAATGTCCTATACCTACAACTACTGAGAGTTTGAGTATCTGATTTACTTTATCGTAGTAAATGATGTAATGCTAATTTTATCGATAGATATGTTGTACATCACTAAAAAGCAGTGCTACCCGGCAAGACCGACAACCCGTCCCGTCGCTGTAGATGAGGTAACACTCGCGCATCGAATCTAGCCTCGTGCTAATACGAGTATAACCTACTTGTTAATTATATGTCTTTATTTATAATTGTTATGCCACAAAATGCTACATTAAACTTCTATGTAAAGCAATTGTTTTAGTTTGAATCATGTTAAAATTCAAAATCATCAATGAGCGTTTCGTATACATATTAACGTTAATTAGTTAAGCCTCCCTTACTATCTAAAACACTTTCTTGCAATCAAGATATTTCTAAGAATTGATACTTAAACTTTTGATTCATTTAAATTTAATGACTTATATACTGAAGAAAATACCAAGAATAAAGTTGTTGTCTACAGGAATTGGTCCATTATTTTATTTTTTAACGAGTTCTATTTTTTATATACTTATTTTAGAATACAATAAGTATATCACATATTATTGTGGTTTACGCACTACTCTATTAGCTTATTATTTGATATAATTCTGTATTTTATTTAGTCCAAAGTTTTAAAATCTTAAAATTTTAATTTACATCTATTTGTATACATAACACTTTTATTGAAATGACGTGACTTGCTAAAGTGTTATATCAAAATTATAAAAATAAATGCTTTTATTAGACATATTCTAAAATAATTATTATTTTGAGACTATAAAATTCTAAAATCGTAAAACTCGGTCTTATAATCTGATTAGACTATTTTTAAAATACTTTTTGTTTAAAAAACGGTTTGTTAGCGACATCTAGTAACATATTGTAAAAGTGTTATATCAATAGTTATTCTACTAGCCACCAGGGAACGTAGCAAGCCCCAATGAACACACTTAGTGTTTAGCCACTGAATACTAGATGGCGCTAACAATAGTAACATAAAACTACATTATATTATTCATTACGATTTGTATTTACAGAGCACTATCATTTGTTTATTTTTAAATACATGCGTCTTACACATGTCCCGGAAAAAAATTAAGTAAATATAAATCATTCAACCCTGAATTTTTCAAATCTAGACTCGACGATAAATTTTCGTCTGCGGCGAAATCTCGAAGGTCGCGGTAAAAAATAGACAATTTTCGTGAACCGTATTTGAGGAGCTGATAAAGTATGTATCGAATAGACTGATTACGTAAAACATTACCTTGTAATAATCATGTCAGAACCATACGATAATACAGTATATGTGTTAATATTACTTGTAATGTTAAATTCTTTATATTAACTGCTGGACATTGCAAAATCAATTACAACACGTAGGGGTCTTAAACATTCACTATTTGGGGTGACAACCCTTCGAGTGCCAACCTGCGTTTTAACAACACTCACCCTTGTCGGGTCGATGATGCCGCAATGCTACAAGTTTAGTAATCAAGGAGAACAATTAACTATTATTTTCATTGAAATATAAAAAAGTAACTAATTTATATAGATAAGTGTTTTATATATTCCTTAAGCCTTAATACCCAAATAATGAAGCTTAAATGGTATACGTTTTTATCTAATTAATTGCTTCGCCTCAACAATATATTCTCGGCTGTCACAATATTATTAATAATAAAGAATAAGTTTATCAAATCCAATGTTGTTTTAATTATCGAAGTAACCATGTTTACAAACATGGATGGTGATAAGTGGAATGAGGTCTGGCCTGATAACGCTGCTCAATATTATTATAAGTGTTGATTTTGATTCACGTTATCATAACACTCCCATGTATACATATATACACAAATATGTATATTGTAAAATCGTTTCGTTTATCTATGTCGTATTACTCTTCCCACACCTATTGGGTTATATAATTTTAAAGCAGCAACTGTGGTTTCGAGTTATATTAATTGGTTAAATAAAACGTTTCCTTAAACACAACTAAAAAGCAAGCAACCATAATAATGAGCTAAATTATGCAAATGTGTAATAAATAATTCATTTCACAAACGCTGGGAAAAAATCTACCTGACTAGTGTTTACAAATAATAAAGAAAAATAACTTTATCTTCTGCAACGGTCGTACTATTTTGGAGTCAACGACTTTTACCTGGCCAAACTTGTGTCTGTTTTTACTTACGACACAAATGTTTCGCTTTATTTGTTTGTAAAAGTGGGTTAGTCTCTAATTAAATAGAATTTTTGGAAACTTTTAAATGGGTTTTTTATCTTTCAACTAGAAACTTTCTATATTTTTTCGTATAGTGCATTATGCAATTAATTTTTTGCCTTGATCTAAACCATTTATCTACTTTCAATTTTGCAATTATTTTTTCGATAACCGACCTTTACTGCTCATTACTGATACTTTAGTATTGAATTCATTAAATAGTTAACAATAAAACTTCCTACACAATAATGTATAATTAGTTTAATAATAATATTCCATATGTTCGTTTGAACTACGCTGTGCTTATTCAGCGTAAGGAAAAAAACCACACCAACGCTAAGGTTAATGTCCGTTTTTAGTTCAACGAATCTGCCAGAACTCAAACTACTACACTCAAATCATTACCTCCACAATGATTCATCTTCATAATGTAGATATAGGTATGATGATTATTTAACGACAAGCGCTATATATATTCTATAATTATATTGCGAATATTGATTCGCAAACATTCGAGAATATTTTTTATTCCAAGGACCTAATATCTAATGTTATTGACCTGACAGTTAAGTTGTCTTGAGACCTAATAACATCTCTTAAACTAACACAAACATTATCTATCTAGTCCATATTGCTAGTGTACACATTTATGATTGAAAAACTTTTATCGCATTGTTTCACCTTGCATACCTTTAGTTAATTTTGAAAGTAGATCACAAGCCGTCTGCTGTCTAAAATATTTCACCTATCCAAGCCTGAGTGCAGAATGTAAACCACTACCACACCGACAACGCTCTCCCCATACAAACGAGTCAGGTTGGTCTTGTGTTTATTTACGTCCATCGTATTGTTTGTATACAGCCCGGCACGGCTGCGCATACTGTATACGTCATATTTCCCTCCCCTCTACCCTCCCGCAACCCCGTCTTTACCTACGCTGAGGTCGAGTCGGCTCACTCGCTCATTCATTCCCAGACGTTGCGGTGCGTCGGTGATATATTTTGTTTAGTGAACTCAAAAGCCGTTTCGATCTCGTTATTCCAAGACAGTGTCTCTCTCATTATGTTGAAAGAGACCTCTAGAGTTCCAAATTCCGAAAAGACAGAAGAAGAAGGACACAAATCTCTATCTACAACTAGACTTCCGCCAGTGGAAGAATTAACACTCGGCTTAAAACAAAAGCTTCATCTCCAAGCAAGAGCGAGAGCTGCACCATACTATATTAGAAAGCAAGAACCGGTAGATCTTGTTGAAAGGCTTCTAGAAGAGCGCGCTCTCGTCGCAGAAGCTGTTAGAAGATTACAAGCCCTACAGACTCATCGGACAGACGAAAAAAAAACATCATACCAGAAGTGTTCGGTAGATTCATAATTTATATAAACAATAACGTTATCGTCTGTGAAAGTGTGGAACGTGTTGTGAAATCGTCTGTGTGCAAGAAACGTGTCGGGTTACAATGGTGCTATATGCGGAGAGTGTGCAAGAGCAGGACGCCTAATTGTGACGTGTCAGATGCGAGCAATATACGAGTCACGAGAATGATTCAAAATGGCCGCTCGACTTTACAATCATAATATTTATTCTTCGTTTTATAGTAACCTTCAATGATCAAAGTACTGAGTGACGTAATTTATGTTTTGTATTGTATTAAACAATACTTATAATAATTTGTCTTCTATGGAGAGATTTCTTTAACTGTAATTACCTCTAATATGTTTTATTTTTAAGAGAATTTTAAGTATTTGAAAGCTTTAACTATATTTTTATGATCAGTGCTTCGTGAAAATTATATTCTAAGTATTTATTGTTATCTCAACAGATCTAATGGCACCGAAATAGCGTAATTTTCCAACTTTCGCATTTTATCGCTGTGTAAACAAACCGTGCGTATATATCCGTACTTGAATAAAAATCAATATCGTCGGCGGATAACTGCACTAAAATCGACGTAGACACAACACGACAGACATTTAAGAGCAGTGTTAGGCATTTATATTATTGTCTCAGACTTCTACCTACTTAAAAAATAATTAACCAGGAACATAAACTATATTTAAAACAATATAGATATCTAGATTTTATTTAGGCAATATTAACAATAAATTCTTATATAAGGATGTTCTTAAATACATCATTGTATTAATCATGTACAATTGTACCAAATCTGGTATAAAAATTATTGTTATATTACTTGTGTGCATGTTTTAGTGCATTTTTTGTGATTCCTAGATAGTTTAATTTATCGTCGACCTTGTGATTTAGATAAGACAAAGTAAATAAATAAATTATTATTAAGCCCCTGTTTTATTTTACAAATTACAACTTTATAAAACTAACCCTGATAGGTTTCCTTAATAAATTTCAAATATATGCCTCGCTTACTTAATAACCTTTTTCGATGTCATCACATTTGCTTATCTTTAAATAATTTCCTTATTCTACTAATAAACATTTCAAACATAATCACAAAAATCAACACAATCAGTATTTTAAATTTAATCTACACCACCACCATCTATTATCAAGTAGCAGAGACATTACAATTTTTATTTACACAGCGACATCTGGTAGAAGGCATAAGAACTACATATTTATGTATTTGACTCGTCTGTCAAGTGTGTCGTATGTTGTCACTTTTTTATCAGTTTGGGTTGTTTATTTAATATTTTAAAAAATTAATACGTTATATATGTTTAGGGAAACTGTTTATTTGGTAAGAAAATCTATATCTGAACTTACAACACTGTCACGTTTGCACAATTCATATAAACGCAATATTGTAAATTTATCAAGAACATATTTGTTATCATTACGCCTATTTTATCAAAGTAATTTATATTGCACATCGTTTGAGCGAAATAACAGTAACATAATAGCAACCATGGCAAGCAAGTGGTCAATGGGAAAGGGCACACTGGAAGTACCTACTACTTTATTTAAGAAGAATAGAGACCGTCTTGCTGAGAAATTGCAACCTGGCCAAGTTGTGCTTCTGCAGGGTGGAGATGACGTTCCATTTTATGATACTGACATCTCGTACAATGTTTTCAGACAGGTAAGATTTTTATAACATATTTCATCGCATAATATTTTCTATTTAAAATGTTCTTATAAGAAAATGGCTTTGTGTCAATTTAACATTGCTAAATAATTTAACCTTAAAGATAAATGTAATAAATACAGTTATTGTCAATATTATTCAATGTTTAATGTAAATATTTTTGTCATATTTTTTTGTTTAATTTATTTAAATGCAAAATCTGTTTATTTTACATTTGTGGTATTTGTTATCTGATTTTAAAATATAACACAAATTACAATTAATAATGTAAAGTTTTTGATTTACATAAATTAATGATTTTAACTAGTAGACATCTGTCTTTGGTAATAGTTGTCCCTCTATTAATTGCTCAATAATCACACTCCAGCTTAACTTCAGGTGAAATGTGATCGTATGCCAGAAATTATCAACATTTTTAAAGCTAATATAAATGATTTCATATAGCTTACTATAGTTTGATTAACATGTATAATCATTGCACTGATATTATTTTTAATGTTTTTACTAAGCACAATCTGTAATAATAATATAAAGCAATAGGTAGCAACAACAAACAATTACCAAATTTATAGCCATCTGATTATTTAATTTATCATCCATCACAATGATAATCAAGTACCTAAGCACTTCAGGATTTTGGAGTCTTGATAAATGTTGTCATACTAAATCTAAATACATATAAAATACCTACTTCCAGTTAAGAATTTAAAAAATATACTTAGATTGACTTGACTTGAAACATTTGACAGTGCATATGCTGTTTTCTTTTTTAACATGTGTCAGTTCTAAATTTAAACTAACACTAAAAATAAGCAACATTTAAGCAATAATCCTCACAAATACGCCTTGAGTAACAGAGTGCATGGAACCAGAGCAAGTTGTTTCTGAAAATGTAAATCAATTCTACAAACACATATAAAAATACATTAATATCACTAAAAAGGACACCACATACAGGCAATACCAGTTGCTATAACTGCTTGCCTGTTCAAATAATAATAGAATGTAATAATCTAAAATACTAATTAAATATACAGTCCTAGCTGGACTAATGATGAACAAATGTTCACAACGAACAATCCTTTCCTGTGGATCCTTGTGCCTAATCTGTGCCTACTTCGGCTACCGAAGCAGCGAATTCACACTGAGCTGATAAATCACCTGGGCTCCTCACCTACTAAGAAACCACTACCTCAACTGTCTCAACATCTCCTGAAAACATGCCCTTATCAGACTCTTACTAGATTTGTCCTATCTACTATTCATTAAGGCTAACATACAAATCATACAAAACTAGTATAAAAACAATAGAGTAATACCTCGCGTAACGCGACCCCGTTGTGCGCTTTTCATTATAACGCGAAATTCAAATTTCGCGCGCAATGGCCCCGCATTACGCGAAAGAGTGCGTATAAACATAATGTAGTCATCAACTTCTCTATGGTCGCGGGAATTTCAGTTAACGCTATTTTTTCCGGAAAGTATCCCTCGCGTAAAGCGGGGCATTACTGTATTTAAAAGTCACGTTTCCAACTACATCAATTCGTCTGACCAATGTAATTCAGAAAGGTCTTATATGTCACAACTTCTCCACTTTAAAATATCTCTTTCCACTCTGGTCATTGGTCACTCGTCTAATACTATTCTCTCATAAAAAATTCAGGAATCATACTTCACATGGACATGTGGTGTTCGTGAACCAGGCTGCTTCCTAGCTATAGATGTGAAGACCAAGAAATCAATACTGTTTGTGCCACATTTGCCAGAGGAATATGAAGTATGGATGGGTAAATTGCTATCTTGCGATGAATTTAAAAGGATTTATGGGACTGATGAAGTTTATTATGTTGATCAGGTAATGCTTGAAAACAGTTGAATTAATATAATTAATTAATTACCTATATGTATATTATTTTATTTCAGTTAACCAGCACATTAAAAAAATTGAATCCGAATTCGTTATTGACATTGGTAAGATATTGTTTTGTTTCCAGTAAATGTATTTTATTTGTTTTGTTTTAATGATTTGGTTTTTTTTTAATTCTGTGGCAGAATGGTCCGAATACAGACAGTGGGCTTGTGGCAAAGGAGGCAGTTTTTGATGGCATTAATGAGTAAGTGTAATGCTATTTTTGACATGACATCTTTTGGTAATATCAGTTAATGAATAATTCATTTGTTTTCCAGATTCAAAGTGGACAACAAAACATTATTTCCAATAATAGCCGAATTGTAAGTAATAGGTGTAATTAAAATTTTTAAAAAAAAGTTTTCTTAATTTAATTGTTTTTATTGTTAGATTAAGATTATTTTTATGTAATTTTATCATTTCTATAGTTCACTTATCTGTAGATAACGTTTATATTGTCGAATAAATAATAATAGATTGTGTTGGAAAAATAAACTTGAATTGCTTGTTTCTTTTTAGATATGTATCATACTTATTTCAAGGGCACAGTCTTAAGATACTTTTTATTTCAATGAATACCAAATATAATTTTACATTTAGTACCAGCATTTTACATGTAGCCTCGTGCAGTTTCTAACAATGTATTACAAAAAAATTACCTGAAATGCCTATACAGTGGCGGCCTTAGGGGGTGGCGAACGGGGCGATCGCCCGGGCCTCGCTCTTGCAGGGGCCTCGCGCAACAACCCAAGCAAATTTAAAAAAATGTAGATATATAGAAAACATATACAATGTGATATTGATAGACATGAATTGTACGAAGAACTGAATATTTGTAATACCTAAACCAAACAACTTTCTACTTTCGGATACATACTTTTCACGGAGGACAAAGGGCCTCGCAAAGACCTACCGCCCGGGGCCTCGCGATGGGTAAGGCCGCCACTGTGCCTATACACAATATATAACGATAGTAGGGGGAATATCGAAACTTTTCTATAATAAATACATTAAAATTACAATAATGAATGGTCTCATATCTCCATAGTTTTTATTTTTCTATATACACATGCAATTTCTTAATATACATATATATTTTTTCTAACTTATATTTTATTGCGTAGTTTTTTCGACTCCAAGCTTGTACGGATAGTAGGTGTTGTCATTTTTTTTTAATTTTTAAATATTTCAGACGTGTCTCTAAGACCCCTGAAGAAATAGAAGTGATGCGTTATGTATGCAAAGTCTCTTCAGATGCCCATAAGGAAGTGAGTATACTTAGTTCCTATCTACATTTATATTTAGCAGTAGCTTCCTTATAAGTGGTTTGATCATAATTTTACTGATGACTATTTCTTAATTATGATTTTATTTCACTTTTTGCATGTAAAAATTACTTTTAATAAAAATCTATTAATAAATTGACATAATTTTAGAATAAGTAGGTATTTGTCTCCATGGATGTAGCCAGCCATGGGCTCGGGATGGGGCAGCAGTCTAAAATAATATAATATGTAACTAGCAAATACCCGCGGTCTTACCCCGGTTAATTTTTCATAAAAAAAAGGTTACACCCGCACCCTGTATCTGTATGTATAATTCGAATTATCCAAAACAGATCATTAAGTTTTTTAGGTTTGATTAGGTACCTTACAGGTCAGAGTCAGCCCCACCTTGGCTACGCCCATGTTTGTCTCTGATACTAGTAGAATGAAATGTAGTTTGGATTCATGGCATTGTATATGTAATTTATTTGTTATTCTAGAGACACAGCATATTAATTCTTAAAATTTGTAGGTAATGCTATTCGCGAAACCCGGAGTAAAAGAGTACCAGTGTGAGTCAGTATTCCTCGACCACTGTTATCGTGTTGGCGGATGCCGTCACGTGTCCTACACATGCATTTGCGGTTCGGGGCATAATGCAGCCACATTGCATTATGGGCATGCTGGTGCACCTAATTCTAAAGTTGTTAATAATGGTGATATGTGGTATGTTTTTTTTTTGTTATCAATAGGGTGGACATTAGTTACACTCGTATATGAGCGCATGAAAAAAATTAAGCAACTGTAAAATATGTTATAAAACTAGGGTATAAGGAAAGTAGGGCCTGTCATCCTGAATCCATTTGTCTCCTCCATAGCTTGTTCCCTGCAGACATTTCTCTATGAAAACAGTCATCTCAGCTTACGCATAACGCTCTAGTTTATCATACCAGGCTACTATGAAAATTAGTGCCATATTTTTATATATTAATACAATAATAAAAATATTTCAGCCTATTCGACATGGGTGGTAACTACGCCGGTTACGCAGCTGATATCACGTGTTCTTTCCCAGTGAATGGCAAATTTACCCCACAACAAAAACTTATATATGAAGCTGTTTTAGCTGCTAGAGATGCTGTCGTGAGGTAAGTTACGTGAGTAGTTTTTTTTTTATAGGGTAAATAGAAAATGAAAAGAGATCAATTTTTTATTTATTTAAATTATTAAAACGCAATAAAAGCTTAAGGAAATAGTTTAAAACAGCATGGTTTTTAAGTCAAAATAAAATAATATTCCACTACGTGCCTGTCAGTCTAAACCACACTAATTTGATAACAGAGAAGCCAAGCCTGGTGTCATGTGGTCTGACATGCATTTGAGTGCCAATCGCGCCATGTTGAAGCATCTCAAGAATGGTGGTCTGCTTGTCGGTGAAGTTGAGGACATGATGAAGGTAATATTTCAAATTATTAAATCTTCACGAATGGGGAAAGCTAATATAAAGTCATATAGGACAATTATTTTTGTATTGGAAAATTTCGTAATTATATTTAGAATATTTGGTCGAGCTTTACATCAATATACTGTCAGTTAAATATATAATTTTGTTCTGTGTGTAAAACAAAGGGTGCAAATATTTTTAAATATGTAATATTATTCAAATAAAATTAAAGATTTAAATTTATACACGTCGTATCAGAAAGAGCATTGGTAACCCGCATTACCTGGCTGGACAAATAATGTGAATCCTGACGTCGTCTCTAGTATATTTAACCCGATCTAAAAAATTTATTTTTAGCAAGAAAGCGTGATAAATAACTAGTTACTGTGTATTTGCTTCTAGGCTGGTATTCACGGTGTCCTGCAGCCTCATGGGCTCGGCCATCTCATAGGATTGGACGTCCACGATGTGGGTGGTTATCTACCGCATTGCCCACCCAGAGCCAGCTCGGCCCCGCTGTCTCGGCTACGTACTGCAAGGCCATTGATTGCTAATATGTGCCTCACCATTGAACCTGGATGCTACTTTATTCCTAAGGTGTTATTATTATTTTTTTTAATCTATCAACTCAAGAATATCTTCTTTTATAAAAATTTCTTGTATTCGTTTTCTTAGCTTATTTACCTCGTAATAGATCATTACTGTTACATAAGTTGCAGTGTTCTAATAGATCAATTGTTTTAGCTTTTGAATGAAGCGTTGAAAAATCCAGTGCAAGCTAAGTTCTTCAACAAAACTATGCTGGAAAGCTATAATGGTTTTGGTGGAGTTCGTATTGAAGATGATGTGCTTATTACTGAAAAAGGCGTTGAAAACTTGACTTTTGTACCGAGGACGTGAGTAATATGATTTATTTGTAGTTTAGACGAGATCGTGATATGAGATAAGAAGCAGGAAAAAAACAATAATATCTATTCTAACATATTGCAGGGTCTTATTAATAGTTGGAACTAACATTTTGCCAATTTAGTTTTTTTATCGAATTAGTTTCAAATATAATTCTCCATCTCATGAAATAAAAAAAAGGTGTGTGTGCGATTCATACACGATAGAAGTGAAACTTCAGTAAATCGAGAAAAGAATGAGATGAATATATATACCAAGGGTAGGATAATTACAAAGTTTATTCGTTTAAAAATGAAAGTATTTTGATTAATTTTAAAAGATATTTTATTGAACATAATTACATAATTTATTGCTCAAGTTCCATATTTTAATTTTATTTTCATTTTTTTTTAGTGGGGTGCCTTCGGAGCCGGCCGCGAACGGCCTCTTGACTTTTACATAGATTAGTTTTTTAAAATAGAATACGGAAAAAAAAATTTCGGTTCCTGAAAAAAATCCTGAAAAATTTTTTCAGATCTTGAAAGAGCCTATGATTCTGACCAAGATTGTCGTTTACACGAACTATATCGGACGTTTACTTTCGGAGATACAGCCAATAAGGCGAGCGGCGGACACCCCCCCCCCCCCCCTTCATCCACCAAAAATCACGATCTACGTAAGACATATAGCCATAAATCGAGCGTCGACCGAAGGTCGGCGCGAGCCGCCGCCGATTCCCCCCCCTCCCCCTTCCCCTCCACACCCCCTCTCGCCATCCAAAATCATTAAAAAAAAAATTTAAAAAAAAACAAAAAAAAATTTTTAATACAAAAATCGAATAGGCCTCCAAATTTCGATCAGAATAACCCTTTACGCGGTCGCGCTGACGTCATCGGTTGTCGAGATATCGCAAAAACAAATTTTGAAATTCGCGCGCGAAACGTCAGAACCTGTCGTTTTTTCCGTTGCATCCGGTTTGAAATCACAACGATTCTAAAGAAGTTTCACTTCAAAAATAATAATATTTTCTCACTAGTTTCTGACAATACAACAACGAAGAATCTACAATAATAACTTTAAATAGTTCTCCTCAAAAATTACGATGTTAATAGAGCCCGATGATAACTTTCAACAACCAAGTTCTGAAAACATTTCTGCTTCTTTGTAGCTAATTCTGAGACATGACAAGGCCGCTTACGTTTGAAAATATTGATTGAGCTCACGGTTGAAACAGTTATTATATGACATTTGTTTTGGGCTCAAGTGCCACGTGTGCATTGTCCTTGTCTTAATATTCATAGCACAGGTTAACAAAGTTTGTGGTCAGGATGTTGTATGCGCATTTATTATTTACACAAATCAGCCTCAGTCTTTAAGTGCCTAATTGTATACATTTTTGTTTCAGTGTCAAAGAAATTGAAGATTTTATGGCAAATGGAGCAAACTTCAAGTAAAATGGCATATTTAATATTTCTATTATTTTTCGTATAATAATTAACTAACTATTGAGCGCTTAATATGGTGTAGGCGTAAAGAATATTAACAATGCGGTATAGTAAGGTAGTAAAGATTGAATTAAAAACAGAGTTAGAAGACAAAAATTACTTTATTAATAGTTTCACAATTACTACACATTTAAATGAATTATCGGTTGAACGACTGAGAATTAACACGTGGTTACAAACTTTCACTTATACTAGACTAAGTAGTCGGAACTATAACTAAACTGACATTTCTACAACATTGAAATACAATGACAGATTTAAAGCAGCTACCGCGAACATAAAAATAATAAGTCTTTTATAAGATCTATTAAATATGTGACTGGGAATGTAAAATAAATAACATAGAGGTAACAAATAAACCACTAAGTGTGATTAGGCAGACTGGTGTTGATTACTAGCCCAGTTGTACCGGGGTAGCGGTACTATTTTAAGCAAACGGGTATAACGAGATGGGCGTGCCCTATCGATCTTGATAGAGCACATTTGTATATTTCAATAATCACTGTTTTTTTAGTTTACTTGTTGAAAAGGCATTGAAAAATCATAGCTTAATAAAAATATCACAAAACACTTCACATACAAAATAAAATCGAAGCTATATTTTTGCTTAACATTTATATTAAAAGGAACTACCTGCTCATATCTTACAATAATAATTATAATTGTTATGTAATATACGAATTTATTATATCTAAGAGTATTCTTTATATAATTTGTATTTTTTTTTAAATATTTATCATTGAATAGAGTAAAATGATTGAAAAACAATTGTCTCTTTTATTTCCTTCCTTTTAATGAAGAAAAGAAGTTCAATATAAAATACCAATGATAATGCACATTCTAAATACAGTGTCCTCAAAATTATATATATGTCAATAAATATTAATAATCACTAGACTAGAGCCCGTAATCAGAAACGACGCCCGAGCATAGGTTCACTGACTAGAGTTCAAAGCTTCAAACGTCACTCAGTCGTAGAAAACAGAGCAATCACACGCATTGTCTGTGTGAATATTGACCAATGATAACAATACATTGCAACTGTTTACTGTCATCTAGCTTATTATGTTCTGTTAGAAGCATTTATAAGAAATTGTTTCAACTGTTACATATAAAAATATAAGTAACAGAAAGAAAAAAATACAAATTAATGTTTTAATTGGATATATATATATCATGGTTTACGCTTGTGCGTCGTTTCTTGAACAAACCAGCTGAGCTTATTTTATTCTACATTTGAGATCTGATGTAGGCAGAGATTACTACATTAATTAGCATGAAGATTCTTAGAGAGATATATACCTCATATAAGATCTTAAAGGCTTAGGTAAACATTTCATAGCACGCCAAAACTTAAAGAAGTTTGGCCCTTTGTTGCGTCGTAGAACATCTCTTAAAGCAACTCTGGCCAAATGTTTTAAAGGATAAACGGTGGTATCAAGGTCATTTTCTGTCAAATCATCTCTTCCACACACCAACATGAACAATCGGTTTAGAACCTGAAAACAATGTTTAAAGAAGTGATTGCAAATAAGAAACATATCGCACATGAAACCGCAATCATAGTATCTTCACTTACAGATCTGTGAATGCGATCAAATAGTTTCTTGTCCCTGGCATACTTCAACACATGTATAGGCTCTGAAGCAACACTGAAGTTCAATAAAAGAATCAAGTGTATGCCACCTGTCAAGATTGAAGCATGAAACACATCCTCTATCTCCAGTGATTTATAATCTATGTTGCAATCTTGATGAACCAAGATCTTAAGCACCTGGAAACACAAAACTGTTAATGTCAGCCTCTGTGATGCTGTGATTGACAAGCCAGGCTGTTAAGCAGGGATACTGGGATTGATCCCTAGTGGAAACAAATGTTTATTTGAAATATTGCTTAGCAAATTATATGACATCATTAACTTAAAAGAAGTAGTTTCAAGTCTGGGTGTTATACATTTGTGACTTTATTCAAATATCCATGGTACAGGGCATCCTAACTCAAGGGTTGGGACATTGAATGTGTATATTTTATTTATTTATTTATTAATAGAAGCAGACTCTAGGTGAAGTTAATGTTGTCTCAGTTCATACTACATCAATGGTATTACTCCTGATGGTATATACCACATATCTATCCCCAGAAATTAACTGGTTCGGTCGACCCATTCCTGTTTTATATACTTCATGAGTCCATGCCAAGTCTGTATTAAGAAAATCAACACATCTACCTCCCAATATAGACAACATAGATAGGCTAATATATTTATATATGTTTACTCACATCTTCAAAGGACCTAGCACAGGTACTGTATTGTAAATAAACAAGCGGTGGACATTCATCTGCTGACAAGGCATCAATGCTAACACCTTTCGACAATAACAAGAGAAACAGCTTAGCAAATGTTGAGCGTGATTTATTGTATATATATTCAGATAAATCTATAAATAGATTCAATGGTCCACTCGTTTTATATTCTCTTATGCACAATCCTATTTCGCCCATTGAACGAAGTGGCATAGTCATATTAAAAAACTCAGGTCCCAAGTCAGATTCTAATATGGCACGTAATATGTCTATTTTAAAGAAATTTGGTTTACATGCCGTTACAAACATGTCCTTACTTATTTTACTTCTGTCTGACTCATTCAGTAACAGCTTAAAAGTTTCGACACTCCTGGACCTCATTGCATATTCCAATGGCAGCATTTTATGGTGGCATGCTATATTAGGATCTCCCCCGTGTTTTAGCATATATTTAACAACTTCAACTGCTCCGACTTGAGCTGCCAGACATATTGGAGTTTTGCCATCCCTTGCTCTGTTGTTACTGTTAGTCGTAAAAGGCAGCAATTCTTCTACACTCTCCAAGCACTTTGTTGCACATGCCAAATGTAATGGTGTGTACCACATTTCATTTGGCATCTCAGCTTGTGCACCAGCATGTAGTAACATAGCCACAACCTCAGGATTTTTACTCAATGAAGCATCGTGCAAAGGCGTATCGCCATCAAAGTCTTTGACATGTAAATCGGCGCCATAGTTTATCAACATATCGACAAGGTCGAGTCTTCCCTGCGAGCAAGCCAAGTGCAAAGGTGATACCATTTCTGTGCTAGCATAATGAATTATATCTGGAATGTGGTCGAGAAGCGCCTTTATAGTCTCTAAGGAACATTTGTTTCTGCAAGCGAGGTACAGAGCCGTATGGCCTTCGAAAGTTTCAATCAATAGATTTGTTTCAGGATGTTTCATTATTATTTTCAAACTCTCCAAACTGCTGTGCGCTGCAGCTTCGTGTAAGCACGTCCAACCTCTATTATCAGCAATATTTACGTTTTTGGTGTTCAATAACTCCTTCACGGCAGCTACATCATCTACCCTTGCTGCCATGTTAAGACTATTTGTACTTAATGGATTAAAAGCGCTGAAATCCAAACCGCCGAGCCTGCCATTCATTTTGACGAAGTTAGGTCCACGAGGATTACCAACTTGCTATAACAATAATCACTCACAATGACAAACGCCGATCCGCCGCCATATTATAAATCTAAAATCATTGATCGTGTAGAATTTTTTTTTCATGACATTATAAGAACTTGCCACTGTCAAAATGTTTGCATACATATATTTTTTTTTAATTTTATTTATTTTCCAAACATGTGTCTGTTTTTGTACATTAATCCATAATAATAGTAAGTTGTTCGGGAACGTATGTGAATGTATATAAATAATTAAAAATAGAGGACGCTTCTGATCTTTCCTCAAAATCTATGTTGGAAGTTTTAGAAAAGATATCACCACTTAACATTCAATTTATGACATCTATTCGTGAGCTATTCATGAACAGCCTAGACTGTAATTAAGACAAAGCGTAAAACTTACCTTTTTTTGAATAATTTGTTAAAGAAAGGGGGAGAAAAAAAAGTAACTAGGACTGAAATATTTATTTCACTGAATAACAGTACAAAAAATCTTAAAATGTACAAAGTGAGACCTATTATCAACATTTTATAGGACCTTTTTGTAAATGTAAATATGTATGCCACCTATAGTACCTATAGTATTCCATCTATATGACCTGGATTAAGACAATCAAAGTATTTATGTAATATTTGTTCTTGCTTATTAGATATCGTATGAAATTTTCATGTGTGAAATGTCTAAATGTAATTATTTTAACAAATCAATAGTCACACAAATATCATAAATTATTTCTATAATAATAACTAAAAAAAGCAAAATATAAGTAAAAGAATACAAATCGCGAGTAAAATTATTCAAAAATAAAGGAAACCACTAGGGTTGTTATTTGTCAATACCGTTTACGACGTACCAGAACACGTATTCATCGGAATAGGTCTATATTCCATGGGAGATGAATGTTTTCCACGTGGATGGGAATTAGATCTTGGCGATATTGGGGAACGTGGTGAACGCGAATTTGTATGTGGATATGGTCGAGGCCGCAACTCTTCTGTGCTTTTAAACGTCGCACGCGCCACTCGCCGCCGATAGAGTGATGTCATTGTACATTCTTGCAATAGGCATCTGCGGAACATAATCATTAGATAATTTGTTAGTTGTTAAGTTAATAAATGTTGCAAAACTTACTTTTCTAGGTCACTTAATTCTTGTTTCGGAGTAGATGAAGCTAGTGGTGCACGTGTTTTTCCAAGTCTAGCTTTAGTCGTCCGTAACATATTTTGTGTTACGAGCGGCTGACTGTCATTTTTTTTAGGTCTTGGTTTTACAGGATTGTCCTAAGAATGAGATAAATAACATTTTTAATAGTTACGATGATAATATAAATCATAATTCGGTATAGACCGTTTGTTAAATATAAAGGCATCGTCGCTCTTGCAGACTCTTCAACCGTATACTCTCACGACATCTATGTCTAAAATCCCGCCAAAACAATAGACAATATTTCAGTTTAACCCCATACTTCAGTTTCGACTTATAAAGGTACTACATAATTTAAGCCTTAACAAAACATACTGACCTTTGTTTTTCTAAGTTTAACATTAGCAATATCCTGTGGAGTTATAGTTAGCCGTGGCCCATTTACTCTTGGCGGTGCTGATCCGCATCTTGGTATAGTGTGCGCTCTTTGTATCTTATTTGCCGCAACTGGTAAAGGTGGCGGGGGAGGGGGAGGAGGAGGAGGCGGGGGAGGAGGAGGTGGAGGTACCATTGGTACTGTTACCAACGATTTTTGCTCTTGTAACCTGAAAAGAAACAGCATGACATGGCATTGGTGATATTGTCTCTAAACCTTTAGTTATCCCTTTTTGCTAAGATATGTAAGAATTATATACCTTATTTTATTTTCAAGTTCATTTATCTTTTGTGTCATCTTTTTAATAGAGTCATGCAAAACATAATTTTCTTCTTCTAACCGCGCCTGTCTCTTGTCCATTTGTTCCATAAGTTTTTTCATTTCTTTTATTTCTTCATTAGTTTCGGCTTGATTCCGCAAAGGTATGGCATCTGCATAAATACTAGCCAAGGATTCGTAACCCTAGTAAAAAACAAACGCAAAAAAAGATTATTGATTTAATTTTAAAAAAGTAGGCACTTTAAAGCGTAGAATTAGTTATAGGAGAGATTGTGAGCATTTTTTTAACAGTCACAATAATAACATTTTCAAATAGTGCCAATTTGCAAAAGACAATAATTTTACCTTTTTCCCGATCCACGAACATAATGCCATAAGTTTAGAAGTTTTAGATTTTGGCGTACGATAGTTTTTCTCCCTTCTCGGCGAGAGACCTGATAAAACAAACCAGTCAATGTCACTAATTGTTCCAGCATCAATACCGCAATCTATTTCCACTTCTATTTTTATATTATCACTATTTTTAATATCACACATTCTTTTGTTTTATGAAATTAATTTTAAATTAAAAATTACACTCAAATAGTTACTAATGTCTAAACGTGAACTCGTCTGGGCGACCCCGAACGTTGCGTTTGAAAACGAGATGATGTCATTCATAATATATTAGTAAGATGTTTACGTAAAATAATTGTTAAAAAGCTTTTATCATATTGATCACGTCTATCCATAGTGATGCCATTCCACGTTTTGTTCTTAACCTATTTCATTCATGTTATTTATAATTATTATTGATAACGAAGTACTATTGTAAAGTAATTTGGGGAATTGCTGATATTTAAATGAACGCCACTTTAATTATTGAATAATAAAAACCGCTATTGAAATAAGTCATAAAGTCCTATGTAGTCTCTGATGAAATAGAAATATGACAAAAAATAATAAATACAATTGTGTCATCAACCCAATTTAAGGAATGACCTAACCGAAAAAAGCAGGACGGCTCTCAAAGATCAACAATTTGTTTTGTGATGTTTTTATAAGAATATATATTTTTTTATTTGTCTAACTCGAATCGAATAAATAGGGGAGAATCGGTTCAAACGTGTGAAAGAAATGGGCACTCATATTATGTGTTCATAAAAAAGTGATACATGAAATACATTTTTGCCATTTAAAAAGAATACACTGTATATAGAAAAACATTGTTTTGAGATCATATAAGTTTTATAGACTCTTGCTATACAGTGTATTTTCTACAATAAACCATAATTATCAATGGTTTCTTCTACAATATTATCTCAATGATTTAAAGATCTACCAATCAATAATAACTTAGTTCAAAAATATACATTACCTGGAGTGTGGTAAATAGACTTGCTAATATTAATTAATTTCCTCGATCTGTGTACGTCTTTAAACAAATTTGTATCGGATATAAATCGGCGTTTCCTAGGATTAGATGCATTCGTATAGTTCGTGCTACATGACTTGAATGATGTCTCGGACGCCGAAGTCATTTCTCTCGAAGATGAAGATTTATTTTCTTCTAAACGTCTCTTTTCAGTATTTGCGTTTATGTCCAATGTACTACAACACAATTTGAAATCGTCTGGTTGCAGCATGGCTTCATTTATTAATTGCATATCGTCATTAATTTTAAGTTCAATTTCATTAGTTACAATTTCAGGAGCCTCTAAAGCATCCTTATCAAATAGTTCTGTTTGGGTTGATCTATTTGAATCTATGCTCATGTTATTTGCTTTTATACACGGAATAACATTTTCATCGGAACCATTTGAGCTATCTTTAGGCAAATTTAGATTCCACGAAGTGTTAAATTCGTCTTGAATAACAAGTTTTCTCACTTCTTCTACTGAATTTGATTTTTCATCCTCGTTTGAATTGCCGCTAGACACGTCCATTTTCACAACACTAGTCATTTTGTCAATACATTTCGGAAGGGCATCTCTTTTAAGAGAATATTTGCATAGTTTAGGTTTGATTTAACTTTATTAAATGTATAAATTGAACCTTGAAGTTTTACAAAACTACCCGCAAAATAATTTCGTTATCAAATTATTTGTTTTCTAGAATTGATTAAATTTAAGATTATTGTATCAAAATATATATTGCTAAGATATTACAATTATAAAAATGATAACGGAAAACAAACCTGACAATAACATTATAACACTAAACTGCATAGTTTACACCCTTTAACTTGTTAACATAAGATTAAGAACGATAGCGTAAACAAACGTCAATGCGGTATGCGGCATGCGGCGGCGAGCGGGTGACGTCTTTGAATTTTTCGATTATTATAAGATGCATTGTTTTTTAAAATAATAAATGTGAAATTATAAAGCAATGTTAAACAAAATATTTAAATTCAGAAAAAGAATTTTATTCAGTTCCGCCATAGTAGCTGCAATATTATTTATATTTGATCCAGGTCTGGATATTCTTGCAAGTTATGAATATATAAAGAAAGAAGATATTTGGGAAAATTTGTATCAAGAGACTGTGCATAATTTTAATGACTGTGACATATTTCCTATGTGCGATTATAGTGATATTTTAGTTAGTGATTCACAGTCGCATATTAACCTTAATGATGATACTGTTTATGGGATAAATTTGCTACGCCAAGGTGGGGAATATGTTCCTCCGTCTTGTGGCCATAAATTTAGTACTGCAATTATTGTACCACATAATAAGTGAGTTTTACAAATATTTTTAAGCATAATGTAAGTAATGAAACAAATTATTAACATTTTATTATTTTTAGGAATAAGCTAGACTTACTTCATCAATTTCTTGTGCACATGCACAAATTCTTGCAAAGTCAAGATATTCACTACCGTATTTTTGTTGTGGAGCAAATGAATGGGCCTGAAAATAGAGCTAAGTTGCTTAACATAGGAGCATCGGCTGCAATAAAGGCTGAATTCCCTTGCCTTGTTTTACATAATCTAGAATTATTGCCCACTCAAACATCAAATATTTATGCCTGTACCAAACAACCGAGGCATATGTCTTCAACTGTTAATAAGTTGAGGTAATTTAGTTTTTTATTAAATTGAAATCCAAATTAAAGTACCTATTGACCGTTATAACTGAAGGAATATACTCTCAAATACAAAATGAAGCCAATTATTATATCTACCACAACCAACCGGTTTTGGATTTTATAAAGTCGGTTCTTAGTAGATGAGAAAAATCTATTAGTCACTATTATTTCTATTAAATGTTTTATACATTCAATTAGAACTAGAATGAATATATTACTGCCTAGCTTATTTTAACAGATAGTTGACCAGCAATTTTACTGCAAATTTATCTCATGTCACCGGCGAAAAAACGCACCATAAGTTTACTCATGGCTGATAGTCGCTGATCGGCCATAAAAACACCAGTCAACTTGTGACCGGTCAATAATGTGTTAATATCCTTAATTTTAATGTCTCAACATCCTAAAGGTTTTACTAGTAAAGAATGTCTCTATCTTTAAGCTCGTAATCATAAAAGCTCATAAAGCTTATAATCACAATTGCAAAAATTAATAATTTCCATTAAAAGTTCCCTACTTAGCAAATGCCCCCTTACCATTAAGCTGGCCACTATATTATATTTAGGTGCAGAACTATATCGTTTAATTATTTAGTCATTTGATTTATAACCTTAACACACCAGCAAGAACAGCGTAAGATGCCCATCAACAAGATTCTCAACACAAGCGGTGGACATCATATGGCTGAGATGGTGATTTGTTGTTATAGTTACATACATTAATAAAGTTTTTATTCTGTTACAGTTATTTATCACCATATACAAATATTTATGGAGTAATATCAGTAACTTCGGAACAATTTTTAACTATTAACGGCATGAGTAATAAATACTCCAATTGTCAAGGTGATAATGAAGATTTATTACAAAGATTTAAAGCTAGCAATTATAAATTATGTAGATTCGATCCAGATATAAGTCGGTACAACATTTATAATTATATTGAACCGGCTAAACGGTTAGTATTCTAATGATTGTTCCTAATGCCAAACTAAATATATTATAATATTAAAAAGTTACTAATTATGGAATATGTAAAAGTATTAAATATTTTAGGCAACTATATACGCGATAGTAAGTTGTACAAACTTTTAAAATGTTTTAACCGTTCTTTAAAAAATCTAAAACAACGCATCTAATTTTTCCAGATCAATATGTACAAAACTCCTACAGTCCGCGAAAGAGAGGATGGCAGTAGATGGATTAAATTCATTAAAATATATAGAAATATCTACAATAAACCATAGTCTTTTCACACATATCATGGTTGACATATAAATTCATGCATGGCTTGTATTCATGGGGTTCAATTCAACAAAACTAATGTTATTTTTTTAAGTGACATTCATCTGTACTTTTGACTCAAAAAGTGACTTGTTATGAGCTTCCTTGTGTGCTTAGTCTAAGATTATTTACTATACTCGTATAATCGAAGTTACCGACCCTAAAATTTCAAAGATTGGAGAAATAAAAACTAAATTTGTTATAGAAATTCAATTGTTGATTAGTGTGATGAATGTAAGTCTAAATTTTAAATATTGAAGTGACGATCTCCAGTCATGTTTAGAATTACTAGGTTTGGAAGAATAAATTAGTGAGATTTTTAAAAACACAATTGCACTCTGAAATAAAATAAATTTAGAATAAGTTTTATTTAAGCGCTGTGATTAAAAATATATCAATTATTTATCTGTGATTTATATTTAAGTTAAAAAAATGCTTACTTAATTGTTTACAAATTAAATAAAATTTAGTTAACAATCAAAAAATGATAATTTTATTGCCTTAATAAAACACGTTTATTCACAGTTTCGAATGTAATTTATTTAACATTTGGCATATTATACCAGGTTTTGGTTCAGTAGAATATGCCATTCTGATCACGCGCTAAAGATGTCAATTAAAGAATAGAGGAAAGTGCATAAAATTATAATAACTTTTAATTCCTAACACTAGGAATCAACATAACACTAAAATTATTTACACACAAATCAAATATAGAACAAAAACATCACATACAATTAGGAAAAACAAACCACGATATTATGAAAAACATATTATTTTAAGCATTATTGCAGTTTATCAAGATATAACTACGTAATGTACATATAAGTTCATTAATATATAAAATATATATCAATTTATATATTGCCTTATAAACAATAGTATTATTATGTATAATATATCACATAGTTAGATTTTTCACTTCTAAATTCACTATCACACCTATGAAATAATGGGTGAAAAATATAACAGCTTATCCAATTATTAACCTACGACATTAAACTACTGTCTACAGATTTATTAAGCATTATAATTTATTCAATTAACGGGAATAATAAAAGTTCAACCTATCAAATTAGATTTTATATCAAACTATTTATACATATGAACTATGTAAACATAATCAATTTCCCACAATATAAAATTATATTATTTTTTAAAAATATTTAATACTACAAACATTATTTTCGATCATTCATCATACATCCATTTCTTATAATAAAATATAATTATTTTTTGATATGAACCATTACAGACAAAGATATAAGTACATATAGATTCAGATATTGAATTTTACATAACAATATCTATAGCAAAAAAGTGAATATTTGTTGCTCTTTTATTTATATATCATTCACAATTGCTACCACCATTGTATTTGCAGCGCCTTCTTATCGCGGTGGATACAATAAGCATATACATATATTGTACACAACAGCTAGTTAGCGCTTAATATCTGTTCTATTAATAAGTTGCCACATCCACCACCCAATTAATGATTTTTCTCTAATAAAATCTTAATGAAATATAAAAATGGAATTTGAAATATATTTTAAGGTCTAAGAACCAACATACTAACGAGACCGAGTACGAAGGAAAATACTAATTTCAAATTAGAACCAATATGTAACCACTCAGGCCATTGAGTTTCTACTACTGCTTCAGGTTGCGTCGGCAACAATAACACTGCTATACAGCAAATACTTACAGCTACAGCAACAACGTTAACTGGTTGCTGCTCTCTGGAATAAAAAAAATTATGGATTAGTTATTGAGGAAAAAACCATTTCAAAAAGGATGTTTCTAGATATATTGCAAGACCAAAGAATAAACCTTAAAAATTTACCTATATCTTGTAGGATGATAACAAACTGATGCCCTTGTGGTTTCTTCCTCTGGTTTTTGCGAAGCTACTTTGGTCACAAGTGGATGGAAGTTATCTATTGGAGCACCCTCCATGTGAAGAGATGAAGGCTCACCTTCAATTAATTGAGCTAAGACATCTCTTTTCCCTAATGCCTGCAAATAAATATCTTAGTATTATTTACATACATTTATTATTATTTTTCATATGAATAAAGAACGTTTTTCTAGTAACTAATACCTATTATTTACAAACCTGTTGAGTGTTTCTGTCAAACATTGTAATTCTGAACTTCTCAGTTGTATTACAATGTGATGCAGATGGCTGGCTATATCTTACCACTATATCTATACAACTTTGTGGAGCAATAACGCCTTCTGGGTCAATTACTGTGAACTTGTTCGGTGATGTACACAATACTTTAAATTAAAAAAACAATAACATTAATATTCGAACAGATTGAATTATTAAGGTTTATTTAATTTAGTTAAGATAAACTTACCCTTGAAATTTACAGCGAAGTCGTAGGGATTATACATAGTTAATAACTGTTTGTGTGTATGTCTGGCTGCTAAATAAAATTCAAGAGAAACTGGAAATATAAACACAGGAAAGTTCTTCATTTTGACACTACACCACAAGATTTAACAACGAAAAACACTATCTGCATAAAGCCTTTATTTCCTATAAAATAATGTATGATAAACTGAATTATTCTATTATATACCGAAACAGAAACTGCGTTTTTATTGAGATCGCAACCTATCTTCGCATTCCGCTATGACATAAAATGTCAGAAACGACAAAACAATGCCAACAAAAGTTGACATTAAGTACCATAGACAAGAGATTTCACTTGTTAAAAGTAATACATATATACAATAGTACATAATTCTTTTTTATAAATAAGTGTTCCACCTCATCAAAAATTTTTCGATTGTCTTGAAATCGTTTTCTGTAGGAGCAGGCATAGCGATTGGCAAAAGCTTTATTCTTAACAAGCGCAATATTTTTTGATGATTCTACTTTTTTAAAGGTAAAGCTTGTAAGAATTGGTGGAAAAATATTAAAGACACATACTATCGGCAAAAGAAAAAAAAAGTGTAAAAAAACGGAGTAAATTTCGAAGTTACCGCTTACAAGTATAGTTTTTAGATTCAGTTCCCCAAGAAAGAACAAGTATTAGCTCGATGACGAACACTCCCAGTCTTCACCGGGGCGAGGTGGAGGCCACTACAGAACCAACAGATATGACCGATTCAGAAAATAGTTTAAATTCACGTGAAAATCTCCTGGAGAATCCGAGAGACTCAGCAAAAAGAAGTAAACGCCTTCGCAAAAATAAAGATAATATATTGATGTACCTAAAAAAGCGGGTTGAGCAACGACAGAAACTGTTACAAAATTTATCGTCTGTCTTCTTGAAATAGTTGTGACAGCTTTGATGATATATATTTATTCACTAGCAAACAGTGTTCTCAAAAAACTTCCTTCTTATTTACAAATTAAAGCTATGCAGGAGCTCTTTGAGACATTTGAAATATAAGATGCTTGCAGTTCAATCTCATCGTGGGATAATGTATTTTCCAACTTCATCACCGTCTACTTCGAAACCACGTCCAGGAAGTGCTGAATTGATGTACCACATGACGAGTCCAACCGCAGCCACTACTAACTACAATTCATCCACGTGTATTAAACAGCAGTGGCGGCCTTAGGGGGTGGCGAACGGGGCAATCGCCCGGGGCCTCGCGCAATAACCCAAGCAAATTTTAAAAAATATAGATATAAGTATAGGATATATACTATGTGATATTGATAAACATGCAAAAACACAAATTTTACATATTTTCAAGAAGGACATAGGGCCTCGCAAAGGCCTGCTGCCCGGGGCCTCGCAATCGGTAAGGTCGCCACTGTTAAACAGTTCAAAATTCACACCTCGCTATTTAAATATTCAGCCAACACCACTTTTCAACACCTTAAAAACTCTAGTTTAACGTAGTTGACTGTGTTCGCTTTTAGTGGCAATACGACGTCCTATTAAGGTAAAAATAGACTCACTTGACAACCATATTTTGTTTTTTTTTTCTTTATTAATTTAAATATATGAGCGGTTATAGGTTTTAACACAAAATCGCTGCACATTTTGCTATAATTTATACATTAAATATAAACGTCATAAGAAAGCTCACAAATCGAAATAGGCACAAATTATAACTAGATAAACATATAGATAATAGCTTACTTAGGTTCAAGCAATATGTACTATATTTTAGTAGAACAACTATTCTATCAGGTCATTTTGCTAAATATTTGACCTAAATTATTAGTCAATTAGTATTAATTTAAAAGCACCCAATTACACTAACAATATGATATCTATGTTATAAAATAAAATAATTTAGAACAACTCAGCCATGTAAATAAATAATAACAGCGGAACTATTATTGTGTGTTGACATTATTAGATTTATTTTAGGGATTAGAAATTAACAATTATTTTAAATTCATATAAATTTTCCTAAATCTTTGTTTTCTCTAGTGAGTGGATTGTCCTGGATAGAGCATAGCGATAGTGGGGTCTTCAGTCTCATATGTGATAAGTACATCTTTAAATTTGTCCAGCAATTGCATTACTTGAGAGCGGGTTACATTTTCCATAAACATTATCTCTTCAAGATGGTGTGAGCCTCTGAAATAACCTTGAAAAAAAAAATTTATAAGTTAAATACATTACATAGAATTCAAACCAGTAACGAAATTCCAAAAAAGATGTCCATTGTTTGTACATGTGGTTTAAGTTAAGCTGTCAACATTATAGGCTAGACTACAGCCGTGTCTCTTTTACGAGACATCACTGACAACGCGGCCTATAACTTTCAAATGGCATATAATATTTAATACCTTTTTTATGTAACTGCGCAAGAAGCATCAAATCATGTGGATCCTGTGCAGCAGGTATATGCGAGAGAGTAGCCCTTTCCTCAGCTGAGAATGCATCTAAAGCAGAGAGTGGACCACTTGGTGGCGGTGGAGAAGGAGGCGGAGATCGTCCACATTCCAGCACCAATCCTGAGGCTGGCCACACTGTTGGCGATTGAAAACTAAAACAAGAGCTGTACTTATTTATCAGTTATTCATTGATATCAGTAATTATGTATTCAATGTCAAATATGGCACTATTCTAATGTACAAATAGAAACTTACTTCATTTCATTCTGTATTTTCAAACTTAATGGGATGCCATTTTTCTTATCTCCATAACCATTGATTCCATTACACTTCTTAACTCTTTCATCAGAACATTTATCATCATCACTAGTAGTTACCGATGAGTCATCTTTTAGTGAAATGTCTGAGAGCCTCTTTGTTAGTTTCTTTTCATCACAGTTCATCTCATTTTTATTATGTTCATTCACTTCAGTAACATTATTGTTTGAAAAACCACTATCAACTGAATTTGCTTGCAATTTCTTGTCTATGAACGTTTTGTCATCATCTACTGTCTTTGGGCCGTCAACTACATCGACTCCTTCATCAAATGAATGATTAGCAGAATCCGAATTGAAATTATCATAATTATTTTCGGATTCTATAATAATAGGTTTAGTATGTGAGAAATCAGTTTGATTTAAATTATTTTCTGTTGGATATCCTTCGTCAGAGTCTGCATAAACGTTTGAAGTTCCATTTGTATCAACAGGCTCTGGTATATGAAGTTGTATGTGGTTCAATGATGAATATGATAGAGATTGGTTGTCACTGTGCTTTTCACAGAAATATTCTTTTCCATCTGTAAAAGTGAAAATTTATGCAGCAGAATGAATAAAGAGTAAATGAATAAATTAATAATCAAGATAATTCAGTAAACTCCATACCAATTCCCTTCCCCCAATGGCTATTGAACTGTACATATGTGTGCAATTGCATAAGCAGTCTTCGCCTTAGTAGCCAAGCCACTATTCTTGGCAAACGAGTGACGTCAGCACCTCCGCCGGCGCCACCGCGGGCGTGGTACCAGAGCGGCGCTGGGAGAGAGAAATTACCCAGTACCTACACATAAACATGCAAATTAATTCACAAAATCTCATGATCAATAGAAAAGCTCTTACATAATATAATAATTACTAATTACCTGTAATAAACACGAGCCAGGAAATTCCTTTGAAAATTCAGTTATTAGTTTCTCATGTACAGGTATATGTGCTCCATGTGCTACTACATAAACGTTGCCTTCGCACAATGGATATATTACTGTTGCTTTTGCCCAATATACTAAATGTCCAGTTAACTGGAATACCTGGAAAATTAATAACAACAACCTCATATAAAAAATAAAAACTGAAAGCATAGTCACAAAAAAATATGTTAGAAAAAGGGTTTCATATTTTCACTTATGATTGTTGCACTTGTCTTGTAATTATTAAGTTCTCTTTAATATACTAAGGTTTGGAGTCTATGAATTATTTATTAATTTATAAATAAAAAATAATACCTGCGTAGGTGTAAGATCAGCTTCAATGGAGAGTGTTTGCAAACTTTTCAATGGACTGTAAAACTTTATAAGTCTCACTAAAGACTGGCTACTGTCTATTGGTATAGATGACAACAATTCATTTTGATTTACCTGAAAATAACGCAATTTTATGATAAGGAATTATGTGGAGGAAGAGATTAATAAATTCTATTTTAAGAAAGTCTTTAATGTTAAGTTGATGGTTGCGCCAACTAACAAACAGGTCATGTAAGTGATACATATGGGTTGCAGAGACAGAAATGTACAATATCCTACAATTTAAAACTCACCATAAGCAAAATACCATGATAGGGCTTCAATTTTCTCAAACATTTATCAATGATTTCTGGTTGTAACACTAAACCTATGGTTTGTATTTGATGAGCTTTGTGGGGTAAACAAAATGATAATAGAACCCATTTGTTTATGCGAACTTGGACAATACCTGAAAAAAAAAGGGAACTGCTATCAAAATTTAATATTTATTATTTAGTTTTATTTTAATTATTCTACACAAACACAAGTTAACAGTGTAAATTAAGTACATAGCAAATTTGAGTCTATGTATGTGCATACTAACCAGTACTACACAACTCTTCAAAAACAGACTTCATAGATCGTGCCAGTGAGCTCCGTTGTAGAATCAGTTGAAAAGCAGATTTAGGCAGTTTATCTCCATCTAAACTGAATGTGGTACTACTGGCTGAGTACCGAGAGTTCTCATCTTCATCATCTCCAGTATTCTCTGTGTCTAACGCTGACACTTCATCATGAGCTGCTAGCTGGAATATTTAATCCATAATCACCCTTATTTAAGTACGAGTAAAATTCAAACTGCCATGAATGATTTTTTACCAAATTAGGAATAACCTACAATAAATATGTACTAATAAATTATTCTTTTTATCATTTGCACTGTAGAACTTCTAAAAAATGGAATTCCTAAAAGAACATCTCCGTGAAACTTCAATTGTTTCTATGTAATTAAGAAATTTTTATATATATTTAGTTTAAAAGATAGAAGACAGTTTTAACACGACTTAACCAAAAGTAACTCTAAAATTTAATATGTTTAGAATATGTTAACTAGTTTAAATTTGTAAGTTGCCCAATCACTCTTTCTCTAAATAGGTGGATTTACCCACCTTCCTAGTGTAAAACATGTTATTTGATTTAGTTATTGTAGCATTGATTTCATTGTGTGTGAAAACTCATATTCACTATACTTATATCACTGTAGGCAAATTTAATATTACAAAGCTTGAGATTAGATTAGGTCAGTTCTTACCATAATTTTCATTTCTTCAGTTAAATAACAACATCTTTTTTCTTCATGTCTTAATGCTTTTCCTAAACGTTTACTCAAATCATAGTAGCATTTCACTGGAAATAAATTTAAAATATTATTCTTCATTTGAATTTTGGTCTTGTCATGAGTAAGCTTTCAAAACATTGGATTAAAAGTAATCATTAAATGTGTCAGTAAATTGTTTAAATGTCTTTACATTACTATACTAATTGAGATGTTTTAGACCAGAAATATAATATATACTTCTATACTTACCAACAGAATGGCTTGCAGAAGCTTGTAATGCAAAAACAATGTTTATAAGCACATTACGGGAAGAGTCATCTTTGTTACTCCTGTATGGCAATAGAGTTGGATGTCCAACAAATCTTACATCATTTACCTTTAATTCAAATTTTCTATTACACAGTTCAGCTTTAACAGCAAACAAGGTAGACAGCATTTGATCTGTTAGACCACTGAGTTGTCCTGAAAATGTAGAAAAAATCTTTTTTTATTGATTGAACTTGTATAACAGTATAATATGCATGTTTATTTAGACATTAGAAATTACATGACCTTGTAATTAAAAATTCTACCCTACCTTCGCAAATATTTGAAGTTTGCGGTTGGGGACTCTGCAACAAGTCTTCTGTGGAAGTAACAGCATAAGGGTTGTGACGTCCTGACCTTTTTTGTTTATTTCCGTCCTTTACATCCTTGGTAAAGGGATATCTAAATAATAATCTATCACCTTTACTATCCGATTTAACAAAGAATATGTTTAGAGGTTTCATTGTCATGACGAAATGGTTTAATTAACAGTGATTGGATATCTTAGCAAAACGTAAACAACAGAGATAGTACAACACACGTATTATAGAGAACAATTTGGCACACATAGGCCACACCACATTTATGATATTATTTTATCAAGTACGAACATCTCCACGCCACAATTATTGCATTTCAACAGATTACATGTTGTAACTGCAATTCCTCGGAAATAATCACACAGCACTCTGCAGAAGTTATAACGCTGCGTCTTGACAATCATAGGTAAACATGGTTCACAGAGCTTGAAGATATTTTATATATACATATTTATTTTAAATATGTTAGAACAAAAAATAATAGTCTTACTTTTCTTGATAGGTATATTAATTAAGTGGTCTTAATATAATACTGTTTGTAATTGTTATATATAAAAATAGTAATAGACGAATGTTTGGACGTAGTGAGTTTTGACACTATTGACAATGTCGCGATAATTAATTATTTACGATAAAAATAAAATAAGAATTCAGATATTTTCTCTAAATTTCACAAATGCAAGTTCGTGGTTTCAAACTAAAATACCTTGGTTAATCGGATGTTTCGACAGATCCTACACATACTAGGTCGGCCTTAAACTATTTTATTAAATTTGTGTTTTGTTTAATAATGATGAATTATTATCTATCTTTACTTGATTATAATAAATGACCACTTTGCTAAAAAAATATTGAAAAAGTATTGAAGACAAAACCCATGAAAAATATTAATATTAGGCTGAACGGGTAATATTGCCTTTGCCTTTAATGAAATAACGTCTACAGGGCCATTTGTCATTTCTCTAATATTGTGAATCAATTCCTGTAATTTGTGTTGGTGTGAACTGTGAGTTGTGAAACGCAAATAGTAAGAATTTTCGAGAAATGGGTAGTGAAAGCAATGCTAGAGTAAATCCAGAAAAAGTGCCGTTGGAAACTGATCAAGGGATATTGGAGAGTGAACAAATAAAATGGGGTTTGCCGTTGAAAGACGTGTATAAATACGGACTTGCATTTTATAAAGGTACTTTTTCCTTTCTTATCTATATTTTAGCGAAAACATTTTGCCGATATTAATTAGGCTACTGGTATAACGAATAAAATGCGTCATACTTTGCTTTTATTGACTTTATAAACTATAACAATTGTGATTATCGATTTTATTTTGTTTCAGATAAAGAGGGAAAGGCATTACATTTAAGTTATGAGGACAAATTAAAACTAGTTGCTTACACTCAACAAGCTGCAAATGGACCATTAAATTTAGCATCTGCACCACCACTGGGAGTTCTCGACGTTATCGGGAGAGATCGTAGAGCAGCTTGGCAGGCACTTGGTCTTATGTCACAAATACAAGCTATGGCTGGATTTGTACATAATTTGGACAGGTAAAATCAAAACATCTTATTTAAAAATTATTTAGTTTATCTTTTTGTATGTATTTTTAAATATGTTAAAAAATAATTGCAGATTAAGTGCATCATTCAAGCCTTATTTAGAAGCCATACTTAAAGATTTAGAACATAAGAAAAACCAAGAGTAAGTAATTTTGCTTTTAATTTATAGATAAGAAGTATGCCAATCTCTTTGGTATACTAATACACTTTGTTGATACCGGCTACAATCCTTAAATAATAAAATAAATACCTAAATATAATTAGTATGGTGTTGTATTGATTAGTTATAGTGTGACAGTAAATACTATATACCAGCAGAGATAGGAAATGCTACTGGACTTGTTTAAACAATTCTTTTGAATTATATTGTCTGTTTATCGAAAAATAATATTTTTTGTAATATATCCTAAGGGGTTTACCCGGCTTGGCTTTAGTTGAGGACCCCAAAACTGTACGAATAACGAAAAGGTTAGGTTAGAGTTAGCTCTATATTAGTAGACAACCGCGGTAGCGGCCGTCATAGCCCGTTATAAACTTGTCTTTTTAAAAAAAATTGTCACAATTTAGAAAAAAAAATTTTACATTTTCATATTTAGTAAATTCTGGGGTCCTCAACTAAAGCGTAACCGTTTACCCAGTCATGTCAATATTATAAGTATGTGAACAAAATTCCTTCAAACCTCAATCTGTATTTTTGAGATATCCAAAATTGTGTTCACTATTTTTGAGTCCTTTATTGAGGCAATTTAATATGCCTTTGGATTATCTTCTCATTAAGTTTATGTATAAATAATCACATAATTTACAGTCCAAATTTAACTTGGCCAAAATCCTGGGCTTAGTCCCGTGGGTTACAACTAATTAGGGCATATATATATATACAATAAGTGCTTTAATAGGTCTAGAAAAGAAAACGACGAAAAGGCTTATGATGAATTACAAAAGCGGGTGATGATGGAGAAACATAATCAAGATAGTAACAAATTGTCTGAAGAACAACAAGTGTAAGTAAAAGTGATGATAATATTAGATTTACATTATAGATTAGAAGTATATTTCAATATTAATAAGACTAATACCTAATAACATATGGGTCCTTTGAAATATTAATCAACCTTACCACATTTATTGTGCATTTGTTTCGCTTGTTTTAATTTAATTAAACACATGTTGTTTCTAGGCAAAGAATAAAGGACGCTCTGAATGCACAAACCTATGAACAGTTCCTGCAATACGCCCAGCAACAGTATCCGGGTAATTTTGACCAACAAGCTGTATTAATTCGACAATTGCAAGACCAGCATTACCATAGCTACATACAACAGTTGGCTGTTGACAAAAGAATAGATGATTCAAATATGAAGGATGATAAAATTACTGAGAAAGATGCTTGTGTTTTCCATGATGACAGTTGCAATTTGAATTCTACTGGTGAAGGGTGTGCGGTTCATTCTAAGTAATAATATTCATATACATCTGCCTTTAATTGACTTCTGCAACTGAGTAATATGGTAAAAAATATTATTTACAGATCATTGCAGACGTTAGAGAATTCTGAATTAAATGAATTTACAGATGAGACTAAAGAAGAGGAATCTGATGGAGGTAGTATTTAAATTTTAGTGCTGTTCTATGTTTTCTGTGATAGCATTAACATACTAGTAATTTGTATAAGATATAGTGACAATCAATTCTCTATGAACCTTTAGGTAATTATTGCCTTTTACCAAGGATGTACATTGTTGTAATTACAGTAATATTTTTTTATTATAGATATTATAACAATTTACAAAGTCAATATTTTCAAAAAAGTTGACTACATTAACTTTAAATTTGATTAATATAATGCTGAAAAGATAGTATATATATAAAACAAAAAGTTATTTATTATCAGAAATTCATCAAATCTATCAAGTATAAGATAATATCTGCTTAATAAGTAATTAAAAATGATAATTTTAATTAACTAAGCAAATTAATACTGCAGATGGTTATCTTTCAATGGATGCGCCCCATATGTGGACACATGGTAACATAGTCCAGTTTAAAGAATCTGCTTTAGCAAGCGGTGGAAAATTGACTGTTGGCCACGGAGAAACTGTTACAGTCAGAGTACCAACTCATCAACGTGCAAGGTGTCTTTGTTGGGAGTTCGCTACTGACAATTATGATATAGGTATGTAATAATATATTATATAATCTCAATGCCTACACCCTCATATGTTTCTATGTTTAGATTGGAAGGCTTTATTAACACTAGATTTACCAGACCAGTCAAGATGACATGACAAGTCTTTAAGAAGAGAAAAACATTAACTTTAAAAATTAAATCTAGACCTTATAATAAACTTAATAATAATAAGATAATGCAAATAATAGAATAAAAATTAATTATTATAAGGTAAAGGACTAAGTTTATTAACTGGTCTTTGAACCATGCTTTTCTGAGTTCGAATGGTAACACAACGGACGATACCGTCTTTACCAGGATGAATTTTTACAACTCTAGCGAGTGGCCAGTTACATGAAATGGTTTGATCATTTTTAACCAAAACCAAATCTCCGACCTTAAGATTAGGAGGAGAAGTGAACCACTTTGCCCTTTGTTGCAAAGTATTTAAGTATTCACTACTCCATCTCCTCCAAAACTGTTGAGAACAGTGTTGTAAATATTGCCAACGTGACAAGTGAGAAGTAGGTAATTCCTGGATACAGTATTCTGGCACCGCAGTTAAATGTCTACCAATTAAAAAATGACCAGGCGTCAAAGCGTCAAACTCTGACGGATCACTCGATAATGAACTTAAAGGACGAGAATTCATTATCGCTTCGATTTTACAAAAGACTGTGGAGAGTTCCTCGAACGTCAAGGCCTTTTC